>BQNB010008775.1:74081-88819 GCA_026074375.1 Tanacetum coccineum
AAATAGGAAGATGAAAACACTCAAATCACTCAACTAATCTATGTGGTAACATGTAACTAATTCGCTCAATTGCTCGGTCGTGACGAGTATTCTATCATAAGCTTGGCAAGGATACACATCTCCACCACTAAAGCCAAGGAGTAACAAGTTTATAAAGGTAAATATGGGTTTTTTGTATGGAAAGGCTTACGGTTGATCATTCTATAATCTTTCACTAGAAGTACCACTCCAACAAGGTAGCTGAAGCACACATACATAGTCATAACGACGGAATAGACATGTGTGTTCAATCACATCCCCATCCGAATTTAACCAACGGTTATGATGAAGAATGATATAGGGTAGGAACCTTCTTTCACCAAAATTCGTAAACCAACGAGGCAGCTAAGACATGCATACATGGCCGTAACAACGGAATAGACATGCACGCTCTAACAAGTCCTCATTCGAATAAAACCAGTGGCTAATCATCAGGTGAAAGGGAAGTAAATTGTTGTTAAATAAAAATCAAGAAACAAATAGATTAAGCCTAAAGTACAAGTTGCTAGACACTTATTTCCCGACCGTTACATGATAAAGACACAACTATTTACAACGTCTCGATCATTGATTAAAAATAATCAACCTAAGTTGGCGTTCCCGTAACGATCAACTTCCCAATCATCCTAAAACTTTACATACTTTACAAGGCAAGTGGCGATATCTTCCACTTTGTACAATACTCTACATCATTGATTTTTAGACATATCAACGAATAATCGATCCTTTATATAATTCCTTCGGTAATGCTTTTTACGAAACGATTATCTTTAAACTTTCTTTCTTTTTTTTACAATACTTCAAATCTCGGTGTAGTTTCACCATCTTCACCATCATAATAATTATGGATAATTCCTTCGGTAATTTCTTTGTTCTTCGGTTTCACCAATAATTGTGACAGTAGTAAAATCACATGAGCTTTGACTACTAATATACATTCCCATTTTCAATGTGCAAATTTCTAACCGCACCAAAGATAGAAAATGACACAAGACTTAGGAAATACAAACTTTACACTTTAAGCAACTAGAAACTGTAAATTAAACTTTAATCTAACAGGGTAGGTTAAGGTGTAAGGGTGTAACAAAACAAATAGTTGTTGTAAATTCATAAAGGATTGGCTCTACGGGTTGTTCTAGTGGATCATCACTCTAAAGATGAGAGTTGAAGGGTTTAACGGGATGTTAACTAACCGGTGTAGTTAGTTAATAAACAACATGTATAGGCGATTTGGTTGTAATCCTAAGATTTACCAATTTAAACAAGTTACTCCAATTAAATCCATAATACTCATTATTGTGGTCTCGAATAGATATACCAAGCCAAGTTCTAAAGTCTACGACATCACCGGCACACTCATATTTTGTGGAATTTGGGTAAACATTTGGAAACGGAAAGGTAAAATCCTCACAATCATCTAACAAGGGTTATTGTGTGGGGGTTATGTATCAAGTAATTTTACAAAAATATGCTTGAAATTTTTTTAATTTTGAGCATAATTTAAGCATTTTAATGTGAAAATTTGGACAAGTAATCATTCTAATTACATCCCCCCACTTGAATTATACAACGTCCTCATTGTATATATAAAACATTAAATACGGGAATTTAAAAAGAATTAGAATGAGAAACTCCCCTGATATTTGCTCAGTAGATTCTCCAAGTTGCGTTTATGAGCAAGATTGTGTGCTGAAAAAGCGTCTGAATCCTAGCACGAACAACACACACATAGAATTCTAGAAAATATGCATTCCACCAACTTCGTTGATATTTCTTTCTCGAGGTCCTGTATAAAGTATAGGAAGAACAAGTGTATTCCTATCTCGGTACCTACGGTTAATTTAAACTAAACTAAACAAACTAATTACGGGTCAGACTGGTGGATACGGCGTATTAGTTTAGTGAATACGACGTATTCAAAATCTGACAATAATATTTTTAAAGTGCAATAAAATAAAAACTGATAACGTCCAGACAATCCATACGCCGTATGGTATGGAGCGGATACGCCGTATTGATATCTGGGAAGACAGACTCGATAAAATTAAATAACATTCCGGGTTGTCTCCCGAGAAGCACTTTTATTTACATCAAAGTCTTTAAGTTAGACTTTTCTTCAACTTCCTTTTTATTTGGTTCTAGTCACCATCCATCCTTCGTCTATAATCTGAAATATTTCTTGGTAAGCTCGGCATGCCTCTTTTCTTATGACAGTAAGATCGTCGTATTCCTCTTCTTTTACAACAACATACTCTTCATCATCATTAAACGAATATTTGATCATCATATTTCTCCTTATATTGCACACCGGTTGCTCATGAACTTCACATAATTCTTTACTCATATTATGTTCATGATTTATCTAATAAGCATCATCGTAGTTTGTATAAATATTCCATTGTCTTATTTGTTTGTAACGTGACTCATCATCATCTTCTTTGATAGATCCTTCCATGATAGCTTTGTTTCTTAAAGCCTCGTCCTTTAATTTCCTCCAAAGCTTCGTATCACTTGTAATCCTGATAATGGAGCTGGTTTCCAATAATGTAAGCTCCGGGTAAATTTCCTCCATTACAATATCCATCATCCTTCCAACTACATGTTGGCCATTCTGAACATCCAGTCTTATAATTGAAAGGCTTGTAAGGATGTTTAACTGGTGTGGGTTTGGTCCAAACTCTACCATCAGTCCACGGCTTCTCATCGACCCATGGTACATCCTTGCTCCATTCATAGATCCAATCATCCTTGTAATCTTTATAGTTTTTAAATCCTATAATATCCTTTGTAAGTAAATCTGGATCCACTTCGAGAAGGTAGTTAAATTCCTTAAATGTTGAACAGAGAGGTGTCTCGTAATCAAATATATTAGTGTCGATCCTAAAGAGTTTAGCAATATCATCTTCATCATCAGAAGATTCTTCATCAGTGAGCTCTACTTCATCATCTCCTCTGATCTAGTAAATCCATAATGCTTTCATAGTATAATGATCCATTGTCTTGTAGTTGAAAATTTTTGATCCCAACCATTCAATAAATACAACATCAGATGGATCATATCCCATATCATCATCAGCTTCTTGTTCCAAATCATTATCCATTTTTGAGTCACATGAGATGTTAGTAACTTCAACTTCATATGTGAATAAATCATCATCCATTTTTCTTAATCGACTGACTTCATTGTTGAAAACTTTAAGTGATGCATCGCAAGTGAGCGGAACATCTACGACCTTAACATCCTTAATTTTCTCTAACTCTCCTTTGATAACCTTTGTCATCCTTACTGAAAAATATCCAGAAAATTATCAGTAGAACCAGCGGAGAAAGGTATATAAAAAAAATTATGGGCCTTAAGTTCGAGTATGGAAAAGAATTTTATCAGATGAACGATACGCCGTATCTAATGGAAGTGGATACGCCGTATTAATCTGTTGAGATGAATACTCTGTATTGGACAGAAAACTGGATACGCCATATCTGATGGAAGTGGATATGCCGTATTCAACTGTCGACCAGAATAGTGTATTTAAGAAAACAATTAAATATGCAAACAATTAAACACAAGAGTATATACAAGCAAATAATTAAATATAGATATACAAATATTACAGAGTATAAAAGAATATACACTAATCTAAATTACACTAATCCTAAGGGTTAGATCTAATCTAATGTTAAAACCCAAAATATCAAATAAAAATCAAGATTAATTTTCACTCCCCGGCAGCGGCGCCAAAAACTTGATGTTCTGTCGTTGTATGGTATATTTAAGATGATTCAAGTTTTAAATTTATATTTTGCTGACTAAACCAAAAACAACACTTTAACGGGCAGTGTACCCGATCGGTAGTAGTTTCGTGGTAAGTATGGTGTCGAACACTTGAAGTGAGGTTAAATCTATCAATTTAATTCATATCTTGGTTACCTAATCTATGGTAATTCTATTCTATTCTAAACCTATGTTAAACCTATGTCAGTCTAAATCCTAATTCTAACGGGAAAATGGGGGTTTTCATCCAGAGAGACTGACACGGTTTGGTTGGTGTCTATAATCAATTCAAGGCACTTTAACCCACGCAAGCTAATTAACAAAAGATGAAAGAGCGATCGAACCTTATATAAGAAAACTGTATTAACCATTATTAATCCGATTAGAATGTTGGTTTGTTTATTTGGTGCAATGATTTCTTCTCTCGAGGTGGCATATCATTCTTAAGACTAGTAGTCCACTTGTCAAACTATCCAATGGAATCAGAACGTTATTTGTTGAATTATCTAGGTCTCCTTTTAATTGTTAGTCTAGTTAGTCCCAAGTCCAGGGACTATTTCTGTCAATAGATCAAACTTTGTGTTTTTTATAAAACTTTAATTTTCCCCGCCTACCCTTATCTTTCTGTTTTGTCACTTTCGGCCCATGTGTTTGTTTGGTTTTAGTTTAAGTTTTATAAAAATAGTTTTTATAAATAATAAATTAGGTTTTTTAGTTTAATTGCTTAAATTAGTTTAAAATTACTCATTAAAAATTAGGGCTTTTGATAAAATTAATTTTCTGCATTATTTCTTTTTATAAAAATATTTTTATATAATTTTTAGTCTAAGTTTTATATTTTTAAAAAATTAATTTTCGAATTTAGTTTTAAACATTTAATTTTCAAACCTTTAGTTTTTAATTTTCAACTTTAATTTTAAATTTTAATCTTTTAAATAGAAAAATTAGTAATAAAAAATGTTTTTCTCATCTTTTTAAGTAATTTAGAGTTAATTTAGTTTAAAAAGTTTTTGTCTTAGTTTTTATCAATTTAATTTCTATTTTTAGAATTTAATCTAGATTAAATAGTATTTAATTCATAAAAAATCCGAAAAGCCCTTAAAAAAATATTTTTCTTTTTCCTAAAATTTTCTTTAGCATTAATTTAGGTTTAGGGATCTAGTTTACATTTTTAAGATTTAAATTGCATTTGTTTTCTTAAATGTCGCATTTTATTTCGTAATTAGTTTAATTTGTTAATTAGTTGTTTAATTGTGCCTTTAATTTTAGTAGTATAAATCAAAAATATCTCTTTTCTTATTCAAATCAATCATTCCGAACGAGATCGAGGTTTCCATTGCACGAGTCATTGGGGAAACGACCCGGGTGATCATACTTGCCCGGTTTATTATACGTATTTTATATTATATTATATATATTTTTGAGAGTGAATTTTATCAAGGGTAACTTGGTATCTTTCTTAATTACTCTCGGGATTATATTATTTTATAGTATATTTTACGTGTATAAAACTATCAATCAGTTTTTGGCGCCGCTGCCGGGGACTTGTGTAAGCGATTCCTTCGTTTTGTGTTTGTCGATTTGGTTTGAAGATCCTTTCGTCCTCGAAAGTTAAATTTTTGTCATAAATCCAAAAATCCAAAAAAAAATAAAAAATATAAAAGTAAAAAAATATATTTTCCTTTTCTTTTTAGTATAAGTAAAAGATAAAAAAAAAAAATAGAAAAATCAAAAATATAAAAAATTGTCTTAATTCAGAAAATAAAATTCACCAAGTTGGTAATCGAACACCAACAAATAATATCTTCCATTGAGATATTATCATTTCAATTTCCGGTGAACTTGCAATTGTTCCCAATTCGTAATCAAAGATTTAACACTTGCCTTTTGTGTCTCTACGACGTACGGCTCACCTTGAAAAGAAATTTTCAAGAGCTACCGTGAAGTAGTTGATTATTTGGTTTAAGTCTCTTTCGTGTAACCGTTAAAATTCATTGCTAAAAAAAAAAATTAGTGTAAAATTTTGCTTTTTAATTGTTAGTTTTTCTTTTTATGCGCACTCGTTCGCAATCTCGTAGACGTCGTCAACAACAAACTCTTCCGGTTGAACCAATTGTTGAACAAAACGTTGTTCCAATGGCCGACAATCGAACGATGGCTCAAATGTTACAAGCACCCATCGAGGGGTATGAAGATGCTATAGTTGTTCCACCGATCAATGCCAACAATTTCGAGCTTAAGCAACCTTTAATCAATCTTGTGCAAAGCAACAAATTTACGGGTAGACAAGATCCCCACAATCACCTTCGATTTTTTAATAAGGTCACTTCAACGTTTAGACATCCAGAAGTTCCGAACACTTCGATTAAGCTTTTGCTTTTTCCTTTTTCTCTAGACGGTGAAGCCCGAGATTGGTTAGACAAAGAACCACCAAGATCAATTCTCACATGGGACGACCTTGTTTCAAAATTCATAAACCAATACTTTCCACCTTCAAAAACCACTTACTATCGAAATGAGATCATTACTTTTTATCAAAAACCCAACGAAGCCTTTAATGAAGCATGGGAACGTTTTAAAGGACTCCTTCGTCAATGTCCCTCCAATGGCATTTCTGGAACTCCACAACTTGATACTTTTTAACAATTCTTTGAATTCAAAACGATCAAGATGCCTAGAATTCTGCAGCAGTGGGCAATTTCTTGGACAAAATGCTCAAGAAGTTTAGCGATTATTGAAAGCAAGTCAAAAGTTCGTTACTCAAGAAGTCGTGCTAATTGATTCAAGAGTGGAGTACGGATGCCATATACTAAATTCTTATATCTTCTAATATTCTTTCGTTATGCAAAAATAGACGCTTCTCTCGAGGCTAAAGATGACTATCAAGATGAACCAAATGATGAGTCAAATGAAAGCTTTAGTTACTACTCCTGCACCAGTCAAAGCAGTTGAGGAAGTTTGTGTCACTTGTGGATCAAATCACAATTTTAACAATTGTCCGTTAACTCGAGGTGGAAACGATTTTCCCGTTTTTCAAGATAATATCCAACAATTTCAACAAACCGCAGCCGTTGGAAATTTTCTCCAAAGAAACCAACCTTCAAATTTGGCAAGTCAAATGAGACCACCGGGTTTCAATCAACCAAATGTCCAAACCAACCAAAACCGTTATCAAGGGACCAATTCTAATTTCAACCAAAACCGTGGAGGAAAAACTTTAATCAATAACCGTCAAAACAAACCAAAACAAGTTTATCAAAGCTCCACATACAACAAACCACCAACCACCAATCAAATCAAGTTTTACCTTACCAACCTCCAACAAATAGTGTTTTGAAAACAGATTTTGAAAACTACGTCAAGGCAAACGATGCGGTGTTGAAGAATGTTCAAAATCAAGGTCAAAATTTGCAGCAAATCAAATGGCTAATGTTACAAGTTTGTTGACAAGTCTTTGTGATAATTTCAAATTCAGCATCTACTTCAAGTTCAGGAACTCTTTCCAAGTCAAACCGTAAAACTAACCTCTGTCAGCAAATTAATGCTATCACCACAAGGAGCGGTAAGGGATCTTTGAAGAACCTTTGATTCCTCTTGTTCCTACACCCGGACGTTTCTCAAAAACCTCAAAAAGATACCTGAACAAAACTACGGAGACGTCAACGGAAAAAGTGCAAAATCCAAAATTGGAAAATACCGCACATGTCCCATTCTTCGGGCGGAAGTAGATTCCATTTTCATTGTCAATCCCAAAACAAAAAGCAAAGAAACCGTTAATCTAATTCTATACCTCATCTAAACTTCCATATCTGAGAGAATGAATAGTGAGAGAACACGATAAACCGAGTGCTCAATATAGCCGGTTCTTGAAGATGTTCAAACAGCTCCGTTTGGAGATTGGATTGAAGGATGCTCTCGTCGAAATGCCAAAATTCAACAAATGGTTAAGCTCATTGCTAAGGAACAAAGAGAAGCTTGAGGAGATCGCTATCACAACTGTGAATGCTGAATGTTCCGCTATCATCATGAACAAAGTTCCCGAGAAACTCGAAGATCCGGGAAAATTTCTTATCCCATGTGCTTTACAAGAACTCAAAAGGACTAGTGCTTTAGCCGATTCAGGAGCTAGCATTAATCTTTTACCTTATTCTATCTACAAGAAACTTGAGCTTGAAGCTTTGACTCCTACTCGAATGACTCTCGAGCTTGCCAATCGTTCCATTTCTCACCCGATGGGCATAGCCGAGGATGTTGTAGTTAGAGTCGATGGTTTCACTTTTCTTGCGGATTTTGTGGTGGTTAATTTTGAACCTGACCCGAGAGTGCCTATTATTTTAGGAAGACCCTTCCTTCGAACCGCAAAAGCTCTCATTGATTTGTACGAGGAAAAATTGACTTTAAAGTAGGAAAAGATGAATTGTTTTCTATGCGATAAATCTGAGAAAAACAAGAAAAGAATTTCGTTCATGGCATTTTGTTATCGATTTTCAATAAGATGATCCGTTTAGTGGCAGTACCACTACTCATTCTGATGATCCTTCTCCTAGTTCTTCTCCGGTGAAGACTAGTGATAATTTTGTGAAGTTCGCCGATGAACTTGCTCCTCTTAATTCGTTACCACCGGGTAATGATGATTCAACTCTTAAGAAGGACTTGCATGAAGAGAATTTTCAAGAAGATGTCGAGATTAAAAATTCCAACGTTTCCGATAAGCTAGTCTTTCTCAACACTCCTCTATCCGACAAGGATGAGTGTTTTGCTCCTGAAGACGATAATGATGAGATCGATGATTTTCTAGCTATAGAAGTATCTTCTAACTTAGAGGAAGGATATTTCGATTCAGAAGGAGACATAGCTTTTCTTGATAATCTACTTAGTGATGATGATTCCCATAATCTCGATTCCAAAGTGACTTCCGATCATGAGCCAGAACAGAATGAATCTTCAATTACTTTTTCTCCAAGGAGTAATCCTTTTCACCATGAGTTCGCCGGTGAACCTTTAACACTTCCTGCAAGGAATGATCGTGAATTTGAGGAATATCTTAGTCTTATGACAGTGCTTAATGAAATTTCAACTTCCCAGGGAAATTTTCATCAAAATTCAGTTATCGAGTCTCTTCCCATGTCTCCTATCCTCGTTGAAGATAGTGAGCCCACTCAAGAAGAGATTGATATTCTCCTTGTTCCAGATAATTTAATTCCGCCTGGTGTTGAAGATGCTGATTCCGAAGATGAGTTAAATGAGTCAACTACCTTGATCACCAAGATGTCCGTCAATTCTCGACTACCACCGGAACCCCCCGGATATTGAGAATGTTTGACCAAAGCGGGAATTTTGATAATCAAAGAGTTTAAGGGTGTTTCTAAATCTCATGATTTTATGACCAGTATTTTACCCACCCTTGTTTCAGATTTACCCTTCATTTCCTCAATTGTCTCCTTCGAGAATGAAGACACCATTTTTGACCCTGGCATAGTCACATTTCTAAGAGCCGGTGGCATTTTCTAAACAGTTTCTTGTTCTAAGTATTGCTCTCCCTAAGGACAACTGAATTCAGGGATCGAGTCGAGCTTGCGACTCGGTAATCAAAAACAAGCCGCTTCGTGGGAGTTCACCCCATGCTTATCCTTTTCTTTCTATTTTCTAACCTCTAATGTGTTGTGATTGAGGGGCCCATCCTTTTCGTTTCTCGTTGTTTGTTGTCTGTGTTGTGATTTGGCAGGATTAACCCAACATTTCAAGAATCCTCTCGTGTTCGATGCCTAATTCCGAAGCACTCGAGTTTCTCATCCTTTGTGCAAATTTGTTTGGAGGTGATCACAATCTTCCTTTCATTTTATGATTATCGAATTATTCTTTTGTTCTACTTCATAAACGGCTTAGATTTTCGTAGGAACCCGACTTTAAACATTGAGGACAATGTTTCATTTTAGTTTGGGGAAGGGAATCTATCGATTTTATGTGCTCTACTGATTGATTTTGTTCTCACGTACACGTTTTCCACACAAAAAATAGCAAAAAAAATTTAAATTTTTAATTAATATTAAAAAAAAAAAAAAAAAAAAAAAAAAAAAAAAAAAAGTGTTAAAGACAAAAATGTATGTTTTCCGTTGGTAAGAATAAGAAGTAATTTTTGACCCGATTGAACGTGTTGAGTTCTAGCTTTTTCCCTTAACAATTAATGATGATAGTTTATGCTAGTCTCATGACATGCTAGACTTGAATCATTAGTAAATGAAAGCTTGTGCTAATCTCAAGTAGATTTTAAATATGCCGAGTTGGATTTTATATAGGCTAAGCATTTGCAAATTTCTTTTGTGAAGAACAAGAAATGATAGTGTTATTTATAAGTCATGATATTAAACGTAGAATAGTTGGATTTCTTTCAAGCTCATATGTATTACTTGTGGCTTTTTCTCCCATTAGCATGTTTCACTTATATATGAATGTTTAATAAATAGAGTTGTATGGTTTTTTGGTTAATAATTAGTTAATAGAAGTTTTCTTTAGTTCCTTTGTGATTAGGATGAGTACACATCAGGAATACTTAATTTGGCTTAAAAATACAAAAATATAATAAATAAGTATCTCTGCCAGATTACTTCATCGTGTCGGAGGCGTGGCCGATGTTGGAGTTTTCATATAAGGTAGAGTCCGGTGTCATAATAAGTAGAATAACCTCTTGTCGACTCGCTATCGATGTGGCTTCGAGATAAAAGGCACCGGTTTTTACTTATATAATCCGAAGTCGAAATATGTTTGCTGCATCGTGGGTGTCGGGGCGTGGCCGAATCCGTTGTAGCCTTACTAAAGGACTGAGGAATAATAAAGTTGCTTAATTTTTGTCTTATTTTGTGCCTTAAAGAGCCTAAGGGTATATGGTGCAAATGAGATTGGTTCATTCTTGTCTTAAAGAGCCTTAGGGTATATGACATGAATGGTGCCTTGCTTAAGTAGCCTAATAAAAAGCCAAATTTTGGTCGCCTCGATGTGGACTTTATTCCTCAGATTGCATTTGATCTTTTGAGAAGGGCTAGGAGCTAATTATTGCGTTCTTAACCATTGCACTTTATTTTCTGAATTAATATATATCGAATCAAAAAGTCTTAAAGAGCCCTTCGGGGTATATGACTTAAGTAAAATCCTGTGTATTTTTGGTACGTTTTTAGTCATTTAAGTCCGTTTTTAATGGAAAATGGTATGTGTAATTAAGCACATACCAGTCTCCAAATATATCCTATCTGAGTGAACACTTTTCCTGTTGGTTTCCAAATATCTTTCTTAGATTTACTCGTTTTAGATTTACTTTTCTTAGGTTTAGCACGAAATTTCACATCATTCATAGAATTAGAAACACACACATTATCAGAAGATATGCAATCATCACTGTTAATACAAACATAATCAGAATTATCTTGTTTCTTGGAATTCTGCACAGATGCAGATCCATTAATTTTCACAGTACCATTCCTTTTATTCAAACTAGATTTAACGTTCCTAGAGTGAGCTTTTACTTTATTCTTCGAAATACTACTTGGTGTTTGCCGAATCCTATCATTCTTGGTATTGCCTGAAGGCTGTGATCCGCTAGCACTAGTAGAAAGTGATAGTTGTTAAACTATACATATCAATTTATGCTTAAAAAGGCCGAATTCATCCCAAAACGGATCAAAAATGGCAAAAATGTGCTTGTATCTGAGTTTTATGTGTGCAGGTATGGATATGTCAAAAATCATAAGAAATCAGTCAAAAACGAACACGAGAACGGATGAGTGATCAAGAAGCTAAAGAGATCAAAGCCGAAGCCAAAAGAATCATGCCTCAGCCTTCTACAGTCAACTGCAGCTAAACCACAGTCAACCAAACCCAACTCCATTGTTTTATAAGCTCAAGGGTTGTTTTTGCAATTGGCCAAAGTTATTTATATTCAGAGAATGGGACTTGCCAAACACAAGGGCCAATTATGTAATTCTCTCATAGTTACAAAAGTCGCGGGTTAAATGACCGGGTCAAACTACCCGGGTGTCCATCTCTCATCCAATCACAGTTAAACCCCCAACCCGATTACCCAAACCTAACCCGAACCCCCAACCCGACCAACCCGGTTAGTTAATAACACTTTAACATCTCCATTTTCCCCAAATCAGATTAAACTCACACACACACACCCGAACCCACTCAAGAACACAAAGAACCCTAGTTTACAAACCTTTCACCCCACCTAAATTAACCTTAGGGTTAATCCACCTCTCACAACCCTTAACCCATCTATCACTATCAATTAATCCCCCAACCCAATCCACCCTGGCAAAATGAGAGGAAATGATTGGGTGATGTGACGCTCTGTTGTGATGTTTTACACTCACATAACTAACACACTCTATGTCCACGTCAATGATCCGGGTTCACACATGCTTTGATCTAACGATTGAGATAGTAGATCAAGGAGAGAGAAATGATTGAAGGGTCAAGATGAAAAGGATAGAAGGATCTAGAGAGGAGGATGAGCTCAAGCTTCGGGTATAAATACCCCTCAATCCAGCAGTTAAAGATAATAATTTTTAGGGTTAATTTTTCAGGTTAATTTTCATAGTGTAATTTTCATTTTAATGTTATGTAATTTGTTTCACCGTTGTAAAGACATCTTTATTTAGTTTTAATAAAAGGTATTATTTCATTAAATTTGTGTCTCTATTTTAAATTCTGTCAAAAATACTTGTGTATTGTTCTGTTTTGATGAAGGCTTGAGTCTCTTGGAATTTGGATGGCTGCTACGACTCCAAGGGTTTTTGAGCTAAGGGTTAGCATATAGGTTAGATTTAGGTTGTTGTGATTGAGATTGGGCTTATGTGTATATGCAATAAGTCACACAGGATTGTTTTATTTCCTGTTCATGCTGGGTAACACCAAAGGGTCACACAATATTTGGTTTTAATTTGTTTTACATTTGTCTTTTGTTTTCCTAATATGTGCTGGTTATCTATTTATCTGTTTAATAGTAGTTTAACATAAGCTTTTTGGATTTGCTTATTAGTTTGAATAAGTAGTTTTTATTTATGTAGTCAAGTGCTTGATGTTTGCTTTGTTTGAGAGGTAGATTACTAAGTTGCTAAAGCTTATAAGCTAATAAGCTTATTCAGCTTATTTCAAATAAGTTAGAGTTAAGATTTATAAAAGTAGTTTCTTAAAAAGTTAGGATAATAAGCTGTTTTTATATAAAAAGGATGCTGAGTGTTAGTAGTTAGGGAGTTCAGGGGTCATTTCTGTCCATCTTTAAAAGTTTCTGTTAGTTAAAAATTTGCATAGTTAGTCCTAGTTAATTACGCAGTTAGTCCTTCGTTAGTTTAATTGTTAAGTCTAGTTAGTCCCAAGTCCAGGGACTATTTCTGTCAATAGATCAAACTTTGTGTTTTTCATAAAACTTTAATGTTTGGCCGCTACCTCGAACTTGTTTTTGTGTCACTTTCAACCCATGTGTTTTGGCAGATTTCATTCTAGTCTATAGAAATGTTTTTTATAACATAAGAAGTGAGTTTTTAGTTTAATAACTTAAGGTTTGTTTAAATATTCTTTCAATCCTTGTGTTTTGGCAGATTTAATTTTAGAATAATAAAAATAGTTTTTATAAATAAAAAATTAGGTTTTTAGTTTAATTACTTAAATTAGTTTAAAATTACTCATTAAAAATTAGGGCTTTTAATAAAATTAATTTTCTGCATTATTTCTTTTTATAAAAAAATATTTTTATATAATTTTTAGTTTAAGCTTTATATTTTTTTTAAAAAAATTAATTTTCAAAGTTAGATTTAATCATTTAATTTTCAATCCTTTAGTTTTTTACTTTTCAACTTTAATTTTAAATTTTAATCTTTTAAATAAAAAAATTAGTAATAAAAAATGTTTTTCTAATTTTTTTAAGTAATTTAGAATTAATTCAGTTTAAAAAGTATTTTTCTTAGTTTTTATCAATTTAATTTCTATTTTTTAGAATTTAATTTAGATTAAATAGTATTTAATTCATAAAAAATCCAAAAAGCCCTTGAAAAAATATTTTTCTTTTTCCTAAAATTTTCTTTAGCATTAATTTAGGTTTAGGGATCTAGTTTTCATTTTTAAGATTTAAATTGCATTTGTTTTCTTAAATGTCGCATTTTATTTACTTTCGTAATTAGTTTAATTTGTTAATTAGTTGTTTAATTGTGCCTTTAATTTTAGTAGTATAATTAAATCAAAAATATCTCTTTTCTTATTCAAATCAATCATTCCGAACGAGATCGAGGTTTCCATTGCACGAGTCATTGGGGAAAACGACCCGGGTGATCATACTTACCCGGTTTAATATACGTATTTTATATTATATTATATATATTTTTGAGAGTGAATTTTATCAAGGGTAACTTGGTAACTTTCTTAATTACTCTCGGGATTATATTATTTTATATTATATTTTAGTAGTTTTACATTAACTAGAAGATCTGTGCATACTGCAAAGAGACATTATTATACTCGAAGGCCTAGAGCAGTTAATACTGCTAGGTCATATACAAGACAAGTTAGTATTGTTAGGGTAAAAAGGGTAAATGCTGTAAAGACCTCAGCATGTTGGGTTTGGAGACCTAACAAACCTAATGGTGCATCACTTGCTTTTAAAAGACATAACTACATTGATGCATGAGGCATATCCAAGTCAGTAATGGCTTGGGTCTCTAAAGGAATATAATTTCCTTATTTTTATGTGCAGGGCAAGCCACAACAAGATGATAAAGGATTTGTTGACAGTGGATGCTCAAGGCACGTGACTGGGAACATAGCTTATCTCTTAGATTTCAAGGAATTTAATGGAGATTATGTTGCATTTGGAGGAGGAGCATATGGTGGTAGAATTACTGGTAAAGGAACACTTAAAACTGATAGTCTTGATTTT
>BQNB010008776.1:0-50985 GCA_026074375.1 Tanacetum coccineum
GTTATTCCGCTGCGTGATCAATGTTATGATATCCTAGATGGGCAAAACGATCTATGAAGCCTACAATTAAGGTTTCCACAGAGCTTATGAAACAGTTAAAGCTTTTTAAACCATATTTTTGCATAAAAGTAGATTTATGAAAAGACAATTGCACAAACAGAAAACTTTGAATTCTTATTGATAATAAAGCTGAGTACAAGTTGAATTAGAGATTACAATAAGCTAAACATTACTTTTTAAAAGAAAATTACAATTTAAAAGCTACTTTAAAAAGCTAATAAAACTAACTCACTATCTCTTTGTGAGTGAGGAGAGGCTTGTACTTATAGGAGAGAAAGGATTCTTCTAGGTCTTCAAGTCTGTTAAACGCTCCTCTTAATATGAACCCTCCATTCTTTGCAATCATTGGATGCCATCTCTTCACCGTTGGATCAAAATGAGCACACAGATTGCCAGCGTGGCAATCCGTGGTTTGATTCTCAATTGTGCTTCTTTTGGTCTTGTTATAGTGTAAAATATCTATCCAAAGTGTGTTTGTTTGCATATGCGTGTCATTCCCTTTGTACATCTTGACCAATGAGAGGCTTTGGTGATGTTTTGCTTTGCTAAGGTGGTGCTTGGTACTCGAATCTTTATTCCACGATATTAATTGAATTTTACCCTTTGTCTTTGATGCAGGGTAAAACGGAGATGAAGATGAATAGTAACAACGAAATTTCCCACGCCCTTTTCTTCTTTTTATAACATTGTTTGACCCAGGGGTTTGGGTGGTTGACCTGAGCTCGAGTAAAAAAGAAATGGGCCACAGGTTATTATTTGGGCTTGGGCTTGGGATATAAGGGTTTTGTTATAAAGGGTTAACGACCGTTAGTCTATTAATGGTTAAGGACTAACGGTGTTAGGGTTTTTGGGACTTTTATGAATTTGGATTTAACAATAAGGCTCTTTTGGTTATTTTGAGGGTTTTGGCATTTTGTGAATTGACCATTATTGACCATGGGTTAACTTTTGATGACCTTTGCTAGAAAACTTCCGACTCTTGTGCACTCTATCTGTTCTCGTGTTCGTGTTTGCCTCGGTTTTGACCGTTTTCTTGTGATTTTTGCAATATCCGTACCTACACATCACAAATGACAAAACAAGCAATATACAATCATATTTTTGCACATTTTGATCATTTAAAGGTCATTTTTGATATAGAAAAGATATGTGATTTCTCACATATCAAAATTCCCCAAACTAAGTGATTGCCATGTCCTCATGCAATGTTATATGCTCTAAATCCAAAAACCTCAAAACTTCCCCAAACTAAATCTTTGAAAAGTAGCAAAGACTTTTGTGGGGAGAGTTAAGAAATCACAAGCTTTAAAACACCCCATTTTCCCATTTTTCAAAACTTTTTCCATTTTTATGATTTTTCTAATTTACAACTTACAACTTATTCATGTGTGACATAATGTATTGCTTTCATTATTCATTGATAACTTTTAGGATCACGGAACAAAAAGCACAAAAAGTGTCCAAATGGATAAATTCCATCGTTCCCCACCCCTATACTTTCCACCTCTCCAACAAGCAAAAACAAGATCATTGTAAAATACAAGTTATGATGCTAACACTACTCATAAAAGCTAATTGTGTACTTACTTTTCCTCCCTTATTCCTAATTTCCTCTAAGGATTTTATTATTATTATTGGTGACAAATAAATTATGTCCTTATTAATAAAGTAAACCCGGTTTAGACCATTAATAGTTTGAAATCCTTTCCTAAAGAAGACGATATGGTGAGAATAAGTCCACATTAAGGGTTTTTAATTTCGCATGATTAGGGGTTTTAATCCTTTTTATCATTCGCAACAACTCAAACTATCGAGACCAGAGACAGAGGCTTTATTAGATAACCCCCAGAATCGAAATTATGGCTTTATTCTTTCCCTTATTATTGCAACATTATTAAACCTCCAGTTCCTTTAGAAGGCTGCAACATCGGTTGTGAGCCGGCAAGATGCAGCAAACATATTTCGACCTCGGTAATTTTCTTGACCTTTTAGAAGGCTGCAACATCGGTTGTGAGCCGGCAAGATGCAGCAAACTTTTATCAGTCTTGGATTATTATTACTATGTGCCTTATTTAGAAGACTGCCACATCGGTTGTGAGCCGGCAAGAGGTAGTAAACTTTTATCAGCCTACAGTTTTTATTATTATCATTATTACCTCCACCCTTTAAACGACTGTCACATCAGTATGCGAGCCGACCATGATCCAGAAGTCTTATTTCGGCTTCGGTTTATTTCATAATTACTATTATTATTATGAGCCCAAATTTCAAGTCCTGTGGTCTTTTAACAACTGCCACATTGGTATGCGAGCCGACCATGGTCCAGGAGTCTATTTCCCCACAACACTGACAAAACCTCGATGTGTACCTTACTTTCACCAAAGGGAATCTCTACGAAGTAATTTAAACTAAGAATCGCATAAACCAAAGAAATTTTATTTATTCAACAATTATATAACGTTTATTAAGCTAATGGAGCAAAAAGCCACAATTAACACTTATGAGCCTTAAAGAAATCCAACTATTCTATGTTTAGCATCAAAACTTATATCTCTACTCTATCATCTATTGTTCTTCACAATTTAAAATTTCTAATAAAGAAACTCGTAAATACTTAGCCAATAAATCCGAACTTCACATATTTAAAAATCAATTATGGGACCTATGCAAAGTCTTGACTTTTTTTTAAGCTAGACTTGCGTTTTATAGCTCCTTGTATTAAAATATAGTAAAAAAGAAAAAGAGTCAAACTATTTAAAGTTTAAGAAGAAAGCTAAGATATAAAAATCGTTCGGCTGAGTCAAAATTTACTTTTTGTTCTTACCGAACTAAAATCTACATTGTGGTTAACATTTTTTTAATAAACTAACTAATATATTTTTTCAATATATAATATTATATATTAATATATATAAGTATAGATATAATGGAACAATTAACTAGATATTTAATACTTAAAAATTTAAATTATTGTGGGAAAACAGGGTACGTGAGAACGAAACGGGCAAAAGAGGTATGAATCATATCAAAGAAAAACTACCTCCATACAAACTAAACATTGTCCTTAATGTTTCCTAGTCTAAGCTTAAAAACCCATATAGAACTCAAAAAGTCTAATGCATAATCCCAGCATGGAAAAGATCACAAAAATCTTAAGCCGATATTAATTATGCTAGAAGATACATGTTATAGAAAAAAATCTAGGATATCGGATTTCCCCAAACTAATGGCAAGCAAAGGCTAGGAAGCTCGAGTGGACCAGGACAAAACACCGAACACGAGAGTCTTCAAAAAATTTTGGGTCAATCCTACAAAAAAAATCACAAGTACAAACAACAAGAATCGAAAGAGTACAAGCCTCCTCACATCACAATAGAAATAAGAAAGAGGAAAAATGGATAAGCATGGGGTGCCTCCAACGAAGCGCTTTTTTAGGGTCACTAAGCTTGACCCAATCCCCGAATTCATTTGTCCTTGGGGAAGGTTGGAGATCCGGGACAACATTGGTGGTAACTCCCTCAAATAAGTGCTTAATTCCGATGACCGTATCACCTGAAGTTTTGGCCTTGAGTTTTTTGGATAACTCGACGTGCCATAAGGGTAACACAATGGGTAATGGTGAACGGATCCGGACTGCAATTGATTTAACTTGCCCAGAAAATCTTCAATCTATAGTTAAAGAGAGGACTAGATCACCTCGACGTTGAAAACCGCGGTTTGATCTTGGAGTCATGGATTCTCTTGTTTTCTCTTATAGATTAAAAGAGTTTTTCATACATGATCACCGAAGCTCCTTCAATTCATGTTAAATTAAACTTTACGATGATCACCCGCGGTCTCAAGGTCAAAGTTTGCATGCTTTAAGGCCTAGTAGGCTTTGTGCTCGAGCTCGATCGGTAGACGACATGCCTTTCCGTACATGAGCTTGTATGGGGTACACCCAATGGGTGTTTTGTAAGCTGTACAGAAGGCCCAAAGTGCATCATCTAGTTTGTCCGACCAAGAGGCACGGTTCTCGCCCACGGTCCTTTCAAGAATTCGTTTCATGCCACGATTGGATACCTAAACTTTCCCACTTGTTTGTAGGTGATACGCGGTGGAGAGACGGTGAGTAACTCCATATTTAAGCATGACCTTTGCAAACTGGTCATTGCAAAAATGGGTTTCGCGATCACTTATGTTAGCACGAGGGGCACCGAATCGGGCGAAGAGAGATTTAAGAAATTTGCAAACAACTCGGGCGTCATTTGTGGGGAGCGCTTATGCTTTAACCCATTTTGACAGATAGTTGACCGCCATAAGTATATATTTGTTCCCTCGTGAAGACGGGAATGAACCTATGAAATTTATGCCCCACACGTCAAAGATTTCACAAACTTAGATGGAATTTTGAGGCATTTCATCACATTGCGAAATTTTTCTTTGATGCTGACAAGTGTCACATCAGGTGACCAAGTCATGGGCATCTTTGTAAATCGTAGGCCAATAAAATCCTAAGTCAAAAACCTTTTTGGCAGTGTAGTTGGCACCGTAATGTCCCCTAGTGGGTCCACTATGGCAAGCTGTGAGGATGTCAACAACTTCTTGGCCAGCAACACACCGACGAATCATTTGATCCGCACATATTTTAAACAAATAGGGGTCGTCCCAAAAGTAGTTTTTAACATCCTTGAAAAACTTGTTTTTCTGCTAGGACGACATCCCTTTAATAATGAAATTCTCCGCATGGTAATTTGCATAATCGGCAAACCACGGGGTACTTGAGTCACTACAAGAAGTCACCATATTAAGTGTTTCGAGAGGAAACTTTTCATTCACCTCTTTTGGGTCGAGCACATTTTCATACAGATTTTCTAATCGGGAAAGATGATCGGCCGTGAGATTCTCGGCTCCTTTTGTGTCAATTACGTTGAAATCGAACTCTTGAAGGAGGAGAACCCACCGGAGCAATCCCGCCTTGGAATCTTTTTTAGCAACGAGATATTTTAGGGCGGAGTGATTCGTATACATTACGCTTTTGTTCAAGATGAGGTAAGATCGGAATTTTGCAAAGGCATACACCACGGCTAACATTTCTTTCTCTGTCGTGGTGTAATGCGATTCCTCCTCGTTTATTGTTTTACTAGAATAGTGTATAGGCCTAAAGTGTTTTTCATGACGTTGCCCCAAGACTGCACCTATGGCAAAGTCGCTTGCATCGCACATATGCTCAAAGGGTAAGTCCTAGTATGGGGCAATCAAGATTAGAGCTTCAGTAAGTTTTTTCTTTAACGTTTCAAAAGCTTGGATACATTCATTTGAAAATATGAACCGAGTATTCTTCTTAAGAAGATGAGTCATTAGTCAGGAAATTTTGGAAAAATCCTTAATGAACCGTCGGTAGAAACCGGCATGACCGAGAAAACTCCGCACACCCTTAACGGTGGTGGGATTGGCAGATGAAGCGGAAGAATAGTGGTGGTACCTATTCAAATATCCTTATATAATATGTATATATATTAAAAACCCGAAAAACCAAAAATGTTTTTTAATTTTTAGAAAACTTTTATAAAAACAAAATACAAAAATATAAAATCTTTAAACCCAAATAAAAAAAATTAAAAATGAGAAAAATATAAAAAGAGGTAATATTGGCATGTCTTCTAAAAATCGATAATATTTACGGTCTTAAAATGTCATTTAATAATGATACGAGGCTATAAATGAAGTTCGAGCAGAGATCAAAAGTATTTCAAAACATGCCAAAAAAATGGCTTGCTATGATTCAGATAACAACCCGATCCCATAGATCTTTAAAGGGAAGTGAGGGGTTGGGTGCGGGGGGGGGGAGGAGAATGGGGAATAGGGGGGGGGGGGATTTGGGCGATGCCGGGGGGGGGGGGGGGGGGTGGTAGGAATGGTGGGTCTAGTTCATGTATGACTTCTGTCTGTCAGAGGCATGGCTACTTTATGACCATGCAAAGTGGTCTACTCTAGGTTGGTACCTTGCCTCCTTCAGTCGTAGCGTATACACACTTTCCTATATCAAATAAGTGTACGTGTCAGTGCGCTTATGTGTCAAAATAAGAGAAATCTTTTTTTTTTTGGTAAAAAGTTGTCTACACAATGAATCGGTGTTTTCAGTAATCACAAAAAGATTTTCAAAGACAATTCGACCACTCAAACAATGACTACAACTCTTTAAATAGAAAACGGGTCATTATTTAAGGGGGAGAAAGTGTCATCAAATAATCTTTTAAAACGGTCTTTCAAAATAAGTCACAGAATAAACGGATAAAGTTTTTGATAATGACGGATCACAATTTAAAGGGGAGTTAATTTATTAATATAATTCTATAGATGTCCATATGTTTTAAAACCTTTAGGACTTATTTGCACTTTGAGACTTAGTGAATTCAGGCTTAAAACTACAGACGATCAATATTGCCAACACTTTATAGTTTGTAAAAGACTTAGGAATACTTGGAAATACTTTCATAGTTTTAAATGCCTTGAAGTTGATTCTCACGGAATAGATTTAAGCTTATTAATTCTTCGAACACGATCTCAAGTATATGTGCGTACAAGGTTTTGCTGAAACAGAGGTATCGAAACCAGTAAGGGGGGAGGAGTAGACACACTAGAACGTACAACAAGTACACGTGATAAGTCCATACCCGCCTTCATTTATTTTAGGCCATTCCAGAAGGACGAGAAGTCATACCGCAGAGAAAATTAAGTGATTTTAACTTTTTACTTTCGGTGCACTATTCATCCACATGGGGGAAGAGATATCTTGGTATTTTTAGTATGCATCATTTGAGTTCCCATGGGGAAGTGTTGTGAGAATAATTATTTTTAACGTGAGAAGAGTTCTTTTTTATTCAATTAATGTTTTACCTGACCGGTCAATCTCTAAGCTTATTCTTAAAAAAAGTAGATATTGTTTGATAGAAGAGGTACACACTAGTAATGATGATTCCCTTTAGCATTGTCAGTATCCTGTAGGAAGAAATGTCTACATCCGAGACTTAGTTGACTTTGGAGTTATCATTTCGACTATTTAGAGGGAATAATTGTGACATCCGAGACTTAGTTGACTTTGGTGTTTCAATTTATATCATCACTGTCCTGAAGAGAGAAATGCGCTCATCCGGGACTTAATTGACTTTAGTGTTGCGTTATCAAATTCTTGAAAGGGTTAATTGCATGCTTTGGATATCTGGGCTTTATACATTAAGACTGCTTGATGCGGCTTGCAAGAAAGTTTTGAATCTACTCAAGGAAGGATTGCCGATTTAGGGAGAAGCTAAGACAACTTCTTAAGAGAGACTACGAGGAAGACCAACGGCTGCTACAAAGAACCATATGATTCTATCATATGATGTTCTCATAATTTAAGTCAAACCTCGTACATAATATACTTGTGAATATATAATTAAGTAGTATAGACATATGGTGATAATAAGGAGTTCTCGAGTACAAAGTTTTCAAGAATTTTTTAGTAAATTCAAAATCTTTCAAATTATTGTACTCGGCACTGTCTTATATACCCTCAATTATTGAGGGGGAGCATTCAAATGTTCCTTATATGGCTTGTGAATAATTGGAACATTTCTCTCCCCGTAAGCATAAATTTTAATCTTTTGATATCCAAAATATCAATAGACTTGACATTTTTAATAAGGGGAGAAAATGTGATTAAAATAGATAGCTAATAATAACGTGATCTTAAGAACTCAAGTGTGCGCTCACCCTATATGTGCTAAACTCTTTCGATTAATCGATGCACATATAAAGGGGGAGCAAATGGTTACGTGATTGGTTGAACTGTGGATGTACCAAAGACCGACCATTTACATTACTACATTGGAGTTATAAGGTGGTTAAGTTTAGGTACTCATTCCCATGATCCAGCTAGAACCGGAGGGATCTACCCAGGGATATTCCACTAGATAGTGTAGAAGTCCTTAGGTATGATGAAAAAAGGAGTAAAGTGAGAATAAGGGAAGAGTACAGACTGAGATGGAGCTATTACTGGAATAAACCCAACAAGGTAATAGTCATGAAGTTTCGGTAAGAACTGAAGGGGTTGAAGAATGAAAAAGAAATGTAAGGATAAAGGGTGTAAAGAAAGAATCCCTTCATACACTTAGGCTGAAATCGGGTCAATACATAAACTGTCAGAAATACTAAAGTGTTGTCTGACATTGAAGATAGTCATGGACCCAGTGACGCTATGCACAACCCTCCCTAGCCACTCAGGTCCTCTCACAGACTCTTGTTTCTTTCACACAGAATTACACACATTTCTATCGACTCTCTCACTCCGAGTTAGTTGGTATTGAAAAGGTGGCAGTCTGCTCCAGCCTCCGATTACTAAAACCAAAGGTACACTATTAAGTCAAGATCCAAAAGAGATCATCCATAAATCTCACTAGGACACTGTTCAAAGATATTTGTTGCTCACACACTGTGAAAACAAGTAATAACTTAAGAGTCCTACGCATTATCCTTGTGATTTTGCTAGAACATCAGAGTGATACTTAAGTATTTACAATGACGATGGAAATCCTGCTTGAGCCAACATCAAACAAGCTCTTATATATATAGTCCTACGCATTATCCTTGTGATTTTGCCAGAACACCTGGAAAGAAACGATGGTGCGATTCTTAATGAATCAAACTTGTTCCAGTATATGAATTGACGATTAATGATGAACTCTTGAAATGATTAACACTCTCGATGTGTCACAAAACCACTTTAGCAAGTGACATGTCGATTGATTTTCAAATTGATTTTTCTATTCAATCGGTGAGACAGTAACTCACTGGTTCACTCTTATCGTGTTGTCTGCTTTGAGACGTTCCGATAATGAGAACATGCTGAGTTTGATGAATCTAATACATATGTGTTAGAAAGATTCGATACTTCAGCTGGAAATCATGTCAAGGAGATTCTTCTTAAATTGAATCTACCTGATCACAGGTCGATCCTCACGGATTCAAAGGTTACTCCAACCAAACATAGGCGAATGATAAATCCATATTCATCCCCCTGGTTTATTGCTAACTGTTTTATTGCAGATTTACATAAAGATGGTCATGGAGGTACCTGGTTCTAGCTGACTCACAGATTCATAGCCACATGCTCATACCCGACCGACAAACATAAAGACATCATGAAAGCTCAAGTACATGTTTCAAGACTTCCGCTACTCTGATACCGTACGTCTTTCTTGAAGTGACGAAGCATTAAAGTCAAATAATTTCAAAAAAGTTTCCGTCACTCTGATACCGAACATTTTTCTTGAAGTAACGAAGTGTTAAAGTTAAAGAACTTTAAGAAAGAGGCATCATTAAAGCTTTCATGCTATCAAATCAAGAAAGGTATGAGCATGTCGGTCCAAAAGTCACGAGTTCACAAGATGGAGAAAAGAGATTATGCTTGGTTGATGATCTCAAGATCACATATTCACATACACGTCAAGATAAAGGAACAAGCTCAAGCCTAAAGTCAATGATCACTATGCAAAGAAGCAAGACAAAAGATCAACTATTACACAAAAAGGACTCAAGATCAAGACAAGAAGCTTCAATGATTAATGATCAAGGTCACAAAGAGAGATCTCTATGATCACCCCTTAGGAGGAGATTGTTAGAAATACATAAAGTGTTGATCATTTATGAGATCTCAACGATCGTCCCTTAGAGGGAGATTGTTAGAAATTCAGTTTTTAGTAAATTGACGATCATTATCGATCTCACGAGCCTTTGTAATAGCTAGATAAATTGTATGGTTAAGTTAGAAAGCTAATCGGACCAAGGGCCCATGGATAAGCCCACTAAGGGTCCATGGCCGACCATTGTATGTCATATATAAACCCTCTCCACACATGAAGAGGGTGTTGGTTGTTCATTTGTCACATTTTCACTTAAGCTAATATTATTATTTTTCTTTCTCAATCTAAGTGTTCATCCACCCCCCCCCTCTCTCTCTCTCCCTCTCTCTAAAATTCTAAGTGAATCAGTCCATACTTGTGTTAAGATTATTCTACAATTAGCTGTATTTATCAGTTTGTCTGTTGCAATGGAATTGTTTGTTGGTCTAGTGCAGGGACGAAGACACATTGGCACTTGGATGGGCCAAGGCCAACCCCACGTCTGTTATGGCTACTAGTAATATAGATATCTTGCAAAGTATTTTGTATATAAAATTTCAACAGGCACACCCACAATAATTATTGAGAAAATTATGTTAGTCTTTGTATTATTGAGAACTGATTGGAGAACTGAAGAATTTAGATCGTCAATGATAAAACCAACTTTGTATAACTATTGTTCTTATTCAATAATCGATATTAAACCAGTGAACCACAATTCTACATTCATTTTTTGGTTTCAAATAATCACGTATATAAAACGCATCCTGTGCGGTTCAAATGAAAAGCTCTTATTATACGACTCTTTAATTTTTTATTGTTTATTTTCGGTATATTTTTTAAATTTTTTGTTTTGGCCCACTGAACGGAACAATCCTGGCTCCGTCACTTCACGTGGCCAAAAGTCATGACATGTTTCCACTTTCTCTTGCATTGTGGGAGGAGTAATGCTATGCTCACATAAATTTTACATAATAAAATCCACACCATGAAGTGGCAACCTCACTTGTCCATTTAAATAGTTTCTCTCTCATTTTCTAATTGGCTTCAATGAAAAAGTAAATAAGCCACATCATTATGTGGATGTTATTATGTAAAATTTATGTGAGCTTAGCATTACTCTTGTGGGAAACGTCCTTGTGTATTTTGTTTTGGTTTTTATGGCGTGGCATTGAGTATTTCTGTAGTAGCTAGGCTCTAAACTTTTCCTTTGTGCAGGTTCTTTTTGGTTTGTAAGTATTTTTTATAGTTAGGCTGAGTTTGTATCCTTGCTAGTTGTTTTCGTGGATGGTCTTGTTTTAGGGTCCCGCTTTGGTTAATCGGCTAGATTAGTAAAGTGGGTTGCTTTTGGTTTGTTCATTTGTTGTTGTGGTAACATATAGATGCTTTTCCAAAAAAAAAAGACATAATATACGTAGCCTACTTCAGCTCTCAAGTAAGCCCACCTAGAACTTTATTATCTTCAAAGGGGAAAAAACAAAGCCCAGCTGACTGAATTGGTTTTACAATAAATGATCTCATCTCTTCTCTATCACATCCTCTCTCTACGACTTGAAGTTCTTTTATTTTTCATTCAATCACATGATCTCTCTATCTCTCCTATCGAATAGATGAAAAATAATGATAGGGATTTTAATAAATAAAAGATAATTAACTCATGTGGCAATTTTGTAAAACTAGAGATAGACAAAAATGTTGTGTTCTTTTTTCCTTTATATGTAAACGATTAATTGAGCTAAGAACGTTATTATTAAAATAAAAAAAAAATAGCCAAATGAAATGGGTTGAATTTGTCGAATTTATCAAATTTGGCGATGTGATTATTTATTTCGAACACAGAAATACACTCTTATGAGAGGGGATTTATACAAAAATGTATATATGGGATTTTGCCTATTGTAACTATGTTTAATATAACAAGTTTAATATATTATTAAATTAATTAAATATATAATTTATAAAAGTTTATTAAAAATATATAATAATAAAAGGCATTTAGTTAACAATATAATATTCAAAAAAAAAAAAAAAAATTCAAAAAAAAAAACGAAGGGAATCATTTTGGTTTGGTGGTGTTTTTTCGACAGTACCCACCAACTCAAATATCCCCCCACACATAAACCCCCTCACAACGCACAAAACCCCAACCCACCACGAGCAACACCAAAACCGTTGAGTAGCCCAAATCAAAGACGAACCCCCCCCCCCAACAAACCAAAACCACCAGGACGACTCAACACCCCTAACCACCCACCCCAAACTCATGCAACAGCCTCACACCCCCCCACGCAAACACCCCCCCACCGAAACAGGCCCCCGACCGAGCCACCATGTACCCCAACCCACTACACCCACGTCTTCAACCCCCCCAAACCCGCAATGCACAAGGGAAAAAGTTAAAAGAATTGAACATGGGAAAAGTCAATTGAATTGGATCTCTATAATGCGACAACATGCAAATTAAAACAAGAATAAAAAGAAACTACGTAACCAACGGGCATTTGGTCCAATGGTATGGAGGTTTTACCCTCTTAGGCAAGGTCTCATGTTCGAGTCTTGTCTAGGGCGATAGGGATTTCCTCCCGTGTGTGTAAAGGGAAGGGTGCCATTGCCTTCTAGGTTGGACCCAACCTGGTTGTGTGGGCTCGCTACGCCTTCTGGGCTAGGGGCCATGTAGCCACAAATTGCTGATCCAAAAAAAAAAAACTACGTACTAAGAATATTTAAAAACAACAACTTGCATATTGGTCAAGGAACATGTTTGGCTTTCAAATTTAGCACTACACATCGGCCCCTACAGATCCGGGGCCCCTTACAAGATCTCGAAAAACCCTTTTTTTCTTTCTCTGCTCTAGTTTGTCTTTTATGGAGTCATTACCAACTTGATGATTATTTTATTATAAAAATATCTTAATAATAAACCAACAACCCCGACAACATACAGTGTATTCTTTTCTTTTCCTTTTCTTTCCTTATTCTTCTATTCTCTTCTATAAATTCCTATTCTTTCTCCATCTTCTAATCCTTCTAAGACCGACAGTAATACAATTACAAAGGTGACCAAAACAACCTCGTCACGTCAGCGTCAACTCAGCTTCCCTCTCCCTAAACCAAACACAGACCAAATGCTAAGTGCTCGAGCGAAAGGAAGGGGAGCACATTCACAAGACAAGAACAACGCCACAAAAAAAAAAATTAAAAAAAAACAGACCCACACAAAAACAACTTCGATCGATTCTTTCGGTCCACTGGCAGACCGAATAATTCATTTTGATAGGCAGACTGATCAAACCATGTTCGAATCCTTTGCACAAGCGGGGGGGGGGGGACACCTCTTGGCAGGCGGGGAGCGGGGGGACGCTTTCTTGAAAAACTAAAATGATCGATAACCCATTAGGTTGTACTACTAGTCTAAGCATTTTATTTTATCATACCAAAAATCATTCTAGCCAATATGGGATGTACAAAAAATTGTAAGCAACAACCCATTAAAAAAAAAAACCATAAGAGAACGTTTTAAAAAAAAAAATTGACTCTTTCTGGTAGATTAAGCTTTCGAAGATTGAGATTTCCCAAAAAATCCACGGTTAACTTAATAAAAATTAGATAAAAGAAAACGAATTTTATCACGCGAAAAAGACTCGATACTACAATAGTAATGCCCAAAGATAATGTATATGCAATATGTAAGGCAAAGTCTAATGGTGAACACACAAAGAGACCACAACAAAAAAATAACAAAAACAAAACAAACAAACAACAACAAAACACAAAACCAAACCAACCACACAGATAAGAAAAATAAAAAACATAAAAAATTATAATATAACAAAGGTGACCAAAACAACCTCGTCACGTCAGCGTCAACTCAGCTTTCCCTCTCCTAAACCAAACACAGACCAAATGCTCGTAGTAAGGGGAGCACATTCACAACAAGAAACAACGCCACAAAAAAAAAATTTAAAAAAAACACACACACAAAAACTTCGATTCTTTCGGTCCACTGGCAGACCGAATAATTCATTTTGATAGGCAGACTGATCAAACCATTCGATCCTTGCAGCGGGGGGACGCTTCTGAAAAACCTAAATTGATCGAACCATTAGGTTGTACTACTAGTCTAAGCATTTTATTTTATCATACCAAAAATCATTCTAGCCAATATGGGATGTACAAGATTGTAACACCCATTAAACCAAAAGAGAACGTTTTAAAATTGACTCTGGTTGATTAGCTCTCGAGATTGAGATTCCACGGTTAACTTAATAAACGAAATTTATCACGAGATCGATACTCAATAGTAATGCCCAAAGATAATGTATATGCAATATGTAAGGCAAAGTCTAATGGTGATCATCAAGAGACCAACACCACCACTCCAACATCAACTTTCTTTTCTTAAGACAATTGCATAACCAATTTAGTGTAATAAGAAAAAACGAGGACATTATAAAAATCATACAAAAAAAAACGCCCAAACAAACAAACAACCTCACACGAGTCGCTCGAATACTCGACCGGTTCATCCCTTTTCTTGGTTGCCGACGCGTCCCATTTGAGTCGGTGTAATGTTGCCGACGCGTCCAAAATGGAGGTCGACCATGTTGGCGACCGACCATTACACTTGGTCAAAATATCTACCAACTTGTTACAAGTTTCGTGCACGCACGAATTTACACATGAAACAAATTTATTTTATAATTTTAGTTTAATATATGGGCATATATTAGGCTTTGTTTAATATTTTATAATTGAGATATAAGTACAACTAATAGTTATGCATGAGTTTTTACATAATATTTTTCATTAATTATTAATAACGATTAATATTTGTATAAATTTTATTGAATAAAAGATTTGACATTATTTAAGTGGCATAATATTGAGGTCGATGTTGTTTAAAATTACTATTAATATCATGTTAAATTTAATGTTGTACACAATTTGCATGTTTAATAAGTTTGTTGATTTCGTATGGTAATTTTCGTTCCAAGAGGAAACGATGTGGCTACCGGATATCGCCCATCCGTGAATATCTCAAATATCCCTGATTCTATTAATGCGAAGGATCTCTTCATGCGTGTAAACAATAGGCCATGTGGTGGATTCTTTTATTCTTTCCGATAAAGATGATACTAATGGTAAAGCTCTTTTGGTTTGTGAGGTTCATCAATGTGTTCAACACGGAGAGGTTAGTAAACAACTTGTGCACTGTTTGGATAGACCGATATAAGATTCAAGCTAATATCGCTCATTTTCAAAGATCTCATGGTAAGGGGCCTAAGGCTGATGTGACTAATAGCTATGCCCAGAATATTCCTAATGTTAAGACGAAGGTGAACACATTCAGCAAAGAGACAAACATTCGCATAGGTTTCTAGAAGGGATAGATATAAATACAGGAGGGGATATGAAATCGGATCCGGTTCTTGTGTTGGGTGACGAATGCTTGGGGTCCAAAGACTTATCGTTAACCTTATTTGGAAGGTATAGGAATTTCGTCTCTTGCAACCTCAAGTGGCGATTGCAATGAGGATTCTCTGAGATTGTTATTAAGTACATGGGGGAATTGTGGGTTATGTTAGAATTTCAATCAACAGATAGTCTTAATAAATTCAGAGAATGTGTAAGCATTGCTTCTTGGTTTTCTCAAATTATTAATGCTTCTATTGATTTTGAGATTGAAGGTAGAATCGCGTGGGTAGCACAGTTGAAGGAGTGTCCATTCAAGCTGTGGTCGGGAAATACGTTTAGATACAATTTGCGAACTAATGGGGGGTATTTATGCATGTCGGACACCAAAGATGATAATTGTTATCATTCAAAACGCATATGCATACATATGAAATCTGATAGGAGTATTAAGGACGAATTTAATATTATGCACAAGGGTAAAAAATATGGATACGCTCAACGAAACACCAGTTTGTTCCAGAATTTACGGATGAATCTGATGTCGAAGATCAGGAGTGATATGAGTCTAATCCAGAGGATATTATAATCAAGGTGTCCCGAAAAAAACCCATGACTATGGTCTCAATGATAGTGATGGATAATGATAGCGACATGGAGGAGGTACCCGGAGAAACTTGTTTCGAAGGATTGGTAAATTGGATGAACAATACGATGAAGGAGATAATTATCCCCCAAAAACAGAACTCTCCGTAGGATCCTTTTAAAGAAATACCGCTTTACTCAATAAAAACAAGTCGAAGATGGTAGCAATTAACAAAATGGGAAGAATAGTTTATTGGAAAATATCCGCTGGGATATTACTCCTATGGATGAGAAAGACAAATCAGCCACAATGAGGCAAGAAACACTCTCATAAAAATTTAGATGTAACCAGCCCCAAGATAGAATATTAATGTCGAAAGTATATTGCAAATCAAGAATTCTTTAAAAAATAAGGAGCGTGGGAACGAATCAATGGCGTCGGGACATTTCAAGCAATCTGAATGTCCTAAAACAGGTGGATTGATTCTCAGCCTTCTAGAGGAGGTTGTTAAAGTGGGACAGGTTATGGGATATAGGATGGAGGGATGTATGGCCAATATGGAGGAAATTATAGGTGTAAAAGGAGTGGAAGATACGATTACAATGAATTGGAAAATGTCCCTTAATATCCAAGGTCTGGCCCAAAAGGCCAAAAAAAATTGGGTGAGAGAACTTTGTATTCGTAATAAGGTTAATTTCTTGGCATTACAAGAAACCAAGATGGAAAATATGGAAGACATATGTGTTCGGCATTGTTGGGGTAATTCGATTTTCGATCATGCTTATAGTGATTCAGTGGGTAGTTCGGGGGCATCCTTTGCATTTGGGATCCTAATAGTTTTAATAAACATAGCGTTACGGTGTCTGATTACTTCGTAGTTATTCGTGGAACCTGGAGAACGTCAGGCCAGAAAGTTCTTATGATAGTTGTTTATGGCCGTAGATTGCAAGACAAACAGTCTTTATGGGAGTTTTTTTGCATCCATAGAATTAAGTAAATGGAGAGGGAAGGAGATCATTATGGGAGACTTCAATGAGGTGCATTTACATCGATAGGTTTGGGTCCAATTTTAATGAGCATCTTGGTGGCTCCATATGTTCAATTCTTATAATTGCGATTTAGGTTCTGTCGAAGTCCCTCATGTGGGTGCCATTTTACTTGGGTCCTTAAATCGCTAAGAAAATGAAAAACTAGATAAGATTACTTGGTGTCGAGAAATTTTACTGAGTTTCTGCCCCCACCTACAGCTGTAAACTTTGAGAAATACCTGACGGATAAACACCGTCCCGATTTCTTCTTCGGCGAAAACCAGTATTGACTTATGGGCCAACGTACGTTTGCGGTTCTTCATCATTGGATACAAACGGATTGATATTGATAAAATAGTATCAGAATCTTGAAGAATGCCCAGAACGGGGGAACAATGCTATGAAAATCTGATGTATATGCTCAGTACAACTTAAGTTATGATATTCATAATGGAATAAACATAATATGGTGGAGTAGTGGAAAATATGAAAGACCAATATAAAAAAAATCAGGAGGTTGTTGATCAAATTCTTGACAGTGGCCAGGTCGAAGAGGACATTCGTGTGCTTCGGAGAGATTATTCCGTAAGCTTCAAAATTGCGACGAGATAGATTTGATGGAATTGGCTCAAAAGGCGAAAATCAAATGGGCTATTGAAGGGGACGAGAACTCTAAATTTTTTCACGGCACTCTCAACAAAAAAATGTAATATCCTTAATATCCGTGGATATTATGAGTGGAAGGAATAATGTGGTTGATACTCCAAAAAGTGTTGAAAAGAGAATTTACTAGGATCTTTATAGCAAACATTTCAGTAAACCGATGTACTAGCGCGCTATCCCCTTACCATTGGAATTCCTTACAGATTTGCATACCTGATCAATCTCGTGATCTGGTGAAATGTCCGTTAAGTCTAATGTAAGAAATCAAAAAAGCCATGTGGTAATGTGGTAACGGACAAAAGCCCCCGTTCCATGGATTCACCTTTGTTTCCTCCGACATTTTTGGTATATTGTGAGAAGGATGTGTGCAAAGCGGTAAAAGTTATTTCTTTACTCATGATGACTTACCTATAAGGTTGCAATTCTTCATTTATCTGCTTGATTCCTAAAATTCCCGGATGCGAATCTGGTTAAAGATATTAGACCAAAAGCCTTATTGAAGCGTATAAAAAATTATTTGCAAATTATTTATGAATTGGCTTGTTAATGTTTATGGGGGTATAGTGAGTGAGGAACAGTGGCGTTTGTTGCAAATAGGCACATAAGACTGGCCATTAGTCTAATGAGGTTATACAATGGTGTAAGGGCGAAAAAGTAACAACTCGTTATAATCAAAGTAGATTTTGAGAAAGCGTATGGAGTCGGATCTGATGGGATTTCCTGAAGAATGTTTATTAATTATGGTATTTGTGTGATAACAATGGAGAAGAATGGATTCAATGTTGTCTGCAATCGTCGAGAGGTTCTATTATTCTCAATGGTAGTCCTACGGAAGAGTTTGAATTTGGTAAAGGATTGAAACAAGGTGATCCGTTGTCTCCATTTCTTTTTATTTTGATTATGGAAAGTTTACATCTCTCTTTTCAGCGGGTTGTGGACGCAGGCTTATTTCATGGGGTTAAGCTTCGTGATACGGTGACTTTTTCCCATTTGTTCTATGCGGTATGCTGGCGGTTCTTTGTATGGCCAATGGAGCCATCGGAACATATCTACATTAACACACGTTCTAAAATGTTTTCACAAGGCTTCTGGTTTAAAGATCAATATGTGTAAGAGTAAGATTTTGGGAATTCATGTTAACAACGACAATATTTCTCGTGCTGCGGAGGATCTTGGATGTCAGGTTCTTAAATTGCCTTTTAGTTATCTTGGGTCCATGGTTGGAGGTAGGATGCATAGATTACATTCTTGGGATGATACGGTTGATCGGGTTAGGAATCGTCTTTCCAAATGGAAGATGAAGATGTTGTCGAGTGGAGGAAGACTTACTCTTGTGAAATCGGTTCTTGGATCCATGCCTATATTCCATATGTCATTGTTCAAAGTTCCAGTAGGTATCCTTCATAAGCTTGAATCGATTGTAAACAATTTTTTTCAATGGTCAACGAGTTATCTAGCAGGAAGATTTCTTGGGTAAGATTGGAATAAGGTGAAATTCTCCTAAAGAAAAAGGCGGGCTGGGGCGTCATCGAGCCCTCTACGCCTAAAATAGAGTATTATGTTCAAATGGGTTTTGAGGTTTCTAACCCAAGGTCTCTTTATGCTATGAGTCATCAAAGCTATTCACGTGGATGACGGGATTATTGAGACATAAGGAATGGTAACTCAAAATCATGCTGGTCAAATGCATTATCAATTATATTAATGTATAGTCAAGGTAAAGGTATTAAGTTGATGAATTATTTACGAATCACTTTGGGGAATGGTGTACTACGCGGTTATGGGACGAGCCCCGTGGCCCTTGAAGGTATTCTTAAGGATAGGTTCCCATCAGCATAATATGCTCGTCTGAAAATCGCAAATCTGTTCCGTTGGAGATAAGCTGGTCGCGCAGCCAGACATGGGTATCGCATTCATTTCGCAGGCTGCACAAGAGGTAGTATTGAAAAACGCACAATTTTGCGAGTTCTTGTTTTTGCAGCAGCAGGTTGCCTCGCGTCAAGGGACTGACCGTTGGACGTGGAACGGACGAATGGCTCAGGTCATTTCTGTGTCTCCTCGGTAAGAAGATTATAGCCAAAAATTATGCTCGTGTAGATAGAACACTACCGATGGATTCGTTGTGTTCCAAATAAATCAACATTATCACGCTTGGAAGGTCCTTGACGGAATCGTTTGCAACCTAGGTATAGATATATCGCGACAGGGTATAGTTATTGATTCTATTTTGTGCGGTAAATTGTGACATAGGTGTTGAGTACTACTAGCCATTTGTTCTTCACTTTGGCGATATGCGCAGCGCGCACAAGTGTTCGTCTTTAATAACTTGTGGTGGGAAAAGAGCCGGATAAAGAGATTGATTCGTATGCTACGTGGAAGGGGCTGAATAGTTACCATTCGAATGGCTGCTAAAACCAAATGATGTATGAAGGTGTGTGTAATTACGTGATGTTGAGTGCTCCTTGGATGGTATCGTAACAACAAAATCTTTGAAGGAAAGAGTCTGATTAAAGATATGTTCTTAGATGATGTTATTTCTAAATCGTTTTATTGGTGTCGGGCTAGATATAAAGCCTCTTTTAGTTGGACGAATTGGCTTAAAAATTCGCATCTTATTTCCTTGTAATTTCTAGCTCCTTGCTAGTTCTTTTAATAATATCGCTGTTCAAAAAAAAGTACAACTAATAGTTATGCATGAGTTTTTACATAATATTTTTCATTAATTATTAATAACGATTAATATTTTGTATAAATTTTATTGAATAAAAGATTTGACATTATTTAAGTGGCATGATATTGAGGTTGATGTTGTTTAAAATTACTATTAATATCATGTTAAATTTAATGTTGTACAGAATTTGCATGTTTAATAATATGTAATAACCGTTGAGGAAGTTAAGAGATAAAGTTAATTTTTTTCTACTCTTAGATATCCTTATTTAAAATTTAAATATAAATTACATTAGTCGTTGTTATAAATATTCACGCACGGTGTTCAGACTATAAGTACAACCAGTAATTATATTTCAAATATACTTGTTAGGTGTGTACTTATAAGTCGTGTTTTTATTTTGATATTTACTCGTGCATCTATGTTTTTTTGGTATTACAATTCAAACTATTTAAATTTAGCCGTATCATAATTTTTTAACACATGTGTACATGAGTTATTAAACGTGGATTAAGTTCGGTCAACTGCTACATTTAATAATAATTTTTCAATTATATTTTTTTGGTTTGAAAATATGATCAAAATTTATTTTTAATATTATTGTTTGGGGCACGTGCAGCTATTCATATTTTTAATAGGATTAGTTTTGCTATTGCTAAAGGAGTGGGGGCTCAGATAGTATATCGGCTCCCTTCCAATTTGTTATAATCTTTATTATTCTAATGAAGTGTTGTTTTAAAAAAAAACATAAAAAAATAATAATAATAATAATAATATTAATAATAATAATCCTAAAAAAAATTAGAGCACTTGTAGTATTTGTTTAATATATAAATTTCATAAAATTTGTGAAAAGTAGGGATCTTACATTTAAGTCTATTTTGATTTTAGATTAACTATTTTATAAAAGTTTAAGATTTGATTGTAAATTACACTAACTAATAAAAATATAACATTTATTTACAGGTAAGTCTAAATTTAAAAAAAAACTCCCAAAGCCATGCATAGTTTTAATTTTTTTTTTCACCAAAGTTTTCTATCGAACTTATCCAAAATTTGACTTATATAGTTCTATTTTAACTTTTCTTAACTGATAAAAAAAACTTGATTATATAATTCAGCTTTCCTATTGATCAATAAAACAATAAATTGTCACATAACATTTTCCTTTTTGTTATATAACAGAATATATATCTGTTGTGACTTAGTGGAATGACTATATGTTAACTTCAAAGTTCATAAACCTTATCTTTTTGGTGCCAAATAACAACCAACCGTATTAATTACGTTCCATTGCATTACTTCTATTTCTTATGAACAAAGCCATTAATGCACTACCTTTTTCTTTAGTATAGTGGAAAGAGGAAAATAAAGGCCGTTTAATTCGCATAATGTTTTTGAAAGAATTAGAATATGTTTAAGGAATTAGAATCTTTAGAATTTGAAATTTGCAAATTAAATGAGAAAAAACAAATTTTACTAAAATACTTTTAATTTTATTTTTGTTTAAAATTAATAAATTGAATATTACTTATTTTAGTACTTTTTTATAAAATGTAATATTATATAAATGAATATATTAAATAAAGAGAAAATTCTCAAATTGCCCAAAAAAGAAAGCCCTTTCTCAAATTGCTTCAGAAAATTTTCCCAAATTGTCCCATGCGACTTATACAACTTATGCAACATATGACGAATTTACCAAAATACCCCTATTTTCCAATGATTGGATGTACTTTTTGGTTTCAGAATATGAGTATTTTGGTAAATTTGTCAGAGGTTGCATAAGTTGTATAAGTCGCATAGTCGCATGGGAAGTCTGGGGCAATTTGCTAAAAGGGCTTTCATTTTTGGGGCATTTCAAGAATTTTCCTTTATATTTAATTAAATTTAATAGTATTTTTCAAAAAATATTATATAAACTACTCAATATGATTATTTTTATATCAGATATAATTATATAAAAGTATTAAAGTTTAGAATAAAAAATAGGTTTAGAAAAATAAATTATATTTAATTTTAGTTAAATAATAATTATTAAATATAACAGAATAATAATAATAATAATAGTAATAAAAATAATGATAATAATAATAATTATTATTATGATATTAATAATAATAATAACAATAATATTATAATATAATAATAATAATAATAATAATAATAATAATAATAATAATAATAGCTCGAAGAAAAGTTTGACAAGCTCAAGCAGGAAATTCATACGATTAATGAAAGAGAGGTTGCTCGCTGACCTGAGAGATCAATATAGCAGCCCAAACAGACTTGATAGTTTTCCATCAGTGGAAACTCCGGTAAAAGAATATGGAAAGTACACGGTCTTAAGATCCCATAAAATCTTTAAAGAAACCGTTTGAAAAAGAGTAAAGAAATGACTTCCAGAAGACCAAGATCTCAAAAGAGTTCTATGCAATCACAAACAGAACTTCCAATCTAAGAAGATCAATTCGTGGGCTCCGACTTATGGCTCGAAAAGAGGCTTCAAGTTGCTTAGAAACACAAGAAGAGTGTTTGGAAGAAGTAATTACAATCGAACTCTTGAAACAGCTGTAGACCCAGAAAGACAGCTTAAAATATCAAGAGAAAGGCGAGCAAATCTTGTTCCAGTTGAAGTACTCTATTCAAATAATAGAAGTACGCTAACGACAACAGAGTATATGAACATTATCTGAGACACAAGCATTATGGTGTGTTGGGGAAAATCAAATAAATCTTTGATTATGCCACTGAACGAGTCTCTTATTTTGAAAGCTGAGAAATTAGGACTTCAGCATATCCACTTGGGATATTTCATGATAAGGCTCAAACGCCACTCACACGAGAAGTGCTGGGAACAAAATGCTCTAGTTGGTCCTCCGAGACACTAGTTGGGAAAGATAGTCGAAACAATTATGCAACATGGAAGTAGACCTCTACAGCAGGAACGCGTTAGTTCTACATTCTGATATGATTTAAGTGTTTAAGAATTCACAATCAATGTAGAAGTTGCTATACAAACTCATGGGTATGATACTTGGCAATGTGGTGAAAGTAATTTACTGATAACAATGGCCTTAATAGGCAGGTTACCAAACACCAGTTATATGAGATTCCAATACAGCGTAGAAACGTTGTGGATCACTCACACAATGGCATCAAACACAAATTCTGGTGAAAGAAGGAGTATAGAAGAGTTAGAAGGAATGAGATGGCATCTAAAGCCACCTGAGCAAACTTTAGTACGAGTCCCATCAAGGGTTGCAGTAAATGAAGGCTAATAGATTCGGTAAGTTTCCGATTACACAAGATACCGACAAACACCTCAACCACCAAGATACTCAGTTGATTAGCATGACCGAGAAAGAAATGATAACTTAGATGAAGATGAAGAACACTTAATAGGAATCTGCTTACAAACTCCTCAAGAAGAACACTATCTCTTATTATGTAATGTTTGTGAAAGTTGCTTAAATGGAAGCAATGATCTAGAAGATGAACCATTAAATAAAGTTAGACGATCCAACAAACCAAAACGCTCAAAGAAAAGTATGGAAACAAATTGGTCCAACATTGGGGACCATCTAAAATATGGGATTATTAGGTCTGGTTTGATGCCTTCCACCAGACATAACCCACAATAGAGAAGTTTGCTAGAAACTGGTTGGGGAGTGAATTTCTTTAGATAATGAAGTTACCCCAATAAAGGTAACTATTTTAGAAAGAAAGAGTGATTTGGATGATGATGAACGAGTGGAGAATGTTCTTGTCATACAAGGAAAGACTTGCACAAAACAGCAAGAATTTATTGATTGTTACCATACCACATGGGATGAAAATCTGCCTACAATAGAAGGAATCGAGTCAGAATGGGGAAAACCCATTAGCAGCGAAGCATGGTGAGACCGTTACACTTCCTATCTTATAAGGAAGAGATGAAAATGAGATTTTGATACCCAAGTTTCAAAATTTCAAACAAGTGGACAGCACAAATCATCAAGAAACTGAAGAACATGCATCATCTTCGCTCGTAGAATTCACACCAAAGCTATCAACCCCCACATGATTTAATCATGGGGCCACCAGTCTATCCATCGGCGTAACAGAATCCACAACTATTCTATAAACCAGACTATCAGTTTGGTTATCCTCAAGGAAAGAGTAAAATATTCAATGGAGGATATGGTGAGTATTAACAAGTACAGTAGACTCTCCACCGGCATGGAAACATAATCCGGAGTTATGCTCGTTTTACCCGCTGACTAGGCTATAGGTCAGAAGTAATACTCCAGTGGGAGTCTATAACCTCAATTAGTGCTAACAATAAAATAGTTGACAATTAGAAGCAAAGTTAGTTTTTGTGGAATATTTCTTGGAGAAGTGAGAAGTTAATGTGGCAACAATGGCGAACTGACACTAAACCAGGGGCATACTCTGCTTGGAAGCAATTGCAGTATGACCACAAAATATTACATCACAAGTGAGGCAGTTAATTATGCTAGAAGATACCATATAGTGGCTAAATATAAGCTCAAGAAGAGCATATAGGGATTGGACAGAATACATCTACTGAAGAACCAAAAATTTTGTGTTCCATTATTAGAAGATTTCAAGACAATTGGCAACCAAATCAGGAAGATTGCTATTTTCTTTCAACAACGGAAAAGCTTTTGCAACTTCCACCTTCTATTCTAAAGACTTGAGGAATCATTTGGGTAACACATCTTGGTCTTAGCTCAGAGTTTTACTGCATCTCGTATTACTCCATACTTTCATTCCTCAATGAAATGAGCCAAGATGCAGCAATCGGAAAAAATAGAGATGTGTTCTATTGTTTGCCATTCCAATACTGGTCTATTACAAAATACTAGGAAGAAATATGGAATGAGAAAATCAAGACTACAAAGGGAGCGCACAATTCTAATGTGAAACATTCAAGAGAAAATACTAAGACGATAGAGACGAGTGAAGAGTGAAAATCTTTATTTGTGGGAAGGAAGGGGTCATTTTGAAAAGATTGCAGAAGTAAACAGGAAACATTGCAAGATCAGTTGCTTATAAGAATTGGATCTTGATGAAATTGTGGATATGTTTTAGCAGATTTCGGATGCTAGAGTGTTTATTGTCATATCTAAGGAGAAGGTAGATACTCATCAGTATCAGTGTTATGGTCCACGATACTCTGTTGAAGAAAGTCTTTATGCTGATAGTAAGAAGATGTTTTTTTTTTTTTAATGAGAGTGATGATGATCTGGAGAAGAAGATAATCAATTTCGGTCATTCATGCTTTTATGTTCCATCCCTGGACACTAACAATGGTAGCAGTGATGGTTTCATCTGTCGGATCGTGGAAATAACAAAGATATTACCAGTCAGTAGTAAAGAGTGAGCACGAAAGAATGAAAAACGGTCATCCAACTATACTTGCTATTTCTGTGGAGGACATAACAAAAGACATGTCCAGGCTTACTGTCCCAAATGCAACTCAAAAATGTGACCTTTGTGGTCCAGAAATTTCTTGGCAAAACGTTAACTGTCAACAGAAAACAGCCTCAAAAACAAGAGAAGAAAAGGACTCACACAATGAAGTAAAGCTTCTTAAGACTTTTGAAAGAAAAGGACAGACAACTAAGTGCAAACAGTTGATAGAGGACTCAAGCCAAAGCGTTACCTCTGAAAATAAAGCCTGCAGACAAAAGAAAGAAGAAATATGGCAGTCAAAGAAGCTTTTTTAGTAAGGGATCTAAAGATGCCTAAAATATTGATCAGTAGAATTGAATACGGAAAGGCTTGAAGAACACACCGGTTGAAGACCACGAAAAGATGCAGCATCAGCTAGCTTACCGCACAGTTGCGAAGAGAAAGAAGAAGAAGCAGAAGTCCAGTTTTCTAAAGAAGAATTTCCACCTTTGGGAAACACTCATGTTGCAAGACCTTGCGTAAAGTCAGAAGTTCATTATTCTGGAAACGCCACTGCAAGTCCAAAAATTAGAAAATTACCAATCAACTTTACAATGTTAAAGTTGAGTTTGATATTCCTAACTGCACAGCTTTTGGAACCACTGCAATAATAGACACAGAGTCACTCAAGCATGTTGCATAAACTAAGAGAGTCATTCCAGAGAAAGCATTGAGACTCTACTTAGACTGTCACGTCTCAATTGGTTTAAATTAGTCAACAGGCTACCTCATAGATATAAGCAACTGTTATTTCCTAAATTGAGAAAGCAATCAAAGATACCTCTCATCTATGCGTTTTGTTATGAGGGACAACAATGGTCATTGAAGAATGCTGATAGGAGCCAACTTCTTAAGATCCATGAAAGGAGGAATTCGAATAGATAAAGATGATATAACCATCTATAAAAAGGTCACTAAAATCAAGACTTCAAACCAAACAGAAATTGTAGAAATTGCTGAGTTAGAAGTTAGTGAAGAAGAATTTCATAGAGATAATGTAATTCATTTTATTTCAACAAAAAGGAAGTGGGGCAATTCAAGAACAATTCATAACCTGTCAATTGTAGGTTGAAACGCAGGATACATTGGAGAGAACCACTACTAGCACTGGAAAAGAATGGTGAGCTTTGTAAACTGGATATCATCAATCCAGATATTACAATAGAAGATAGACCATTAAAGCATGTAACACCAGCAATGGAAGACTTATTCAAAAAATATGTCGATAGTTTCTCAAAATTGGGTGATATCCGCCAAAGTAAAAAGTAGGCAGCTCAGATACGATGGCTCGTTGTATCGTAAACTCAGGAACAACAATGATCTTGTATACCAAGAGAGAAGTTAAAGGAAAAGAGAGGATGGTATTCAACTTCAAATCTGAATGGACTAACTATAATACAGGACAGTACTCTCTAACAGCATATTACGATCATCAAGAGAATAGGAGGTGCAAAAATATTCTCAAAGTTTGATCTCAAATCAGGATTCCATCAAGTTGCTATGGATGAAGAATCAATCCCTTGGACTGCGTTCTTAGTTCCAGGAGGACTCTAAATGAATGCAGGTTATGCCATTGCTGAAAAAACGGCACCAGCTTATATTCCAAAGAATAGACTGGATAATGATTCTCAACGGAACAGAATCTTCATGCAGTATATATTGATGATTATGTTTTCTTCAAGAAGAAAAGGATCATGCAAAAAACATCTTGGAACAGAATGTTAAAGATCTGTGAAGTAACGGTCTGGTTTATCTCCACCAAACATGAAGATAGCAGTCTTCACCAGTGGATTCTTGGGAGATTCATAGGAGAATGGAACATTAAGCTGCAACCACTATCATAAGAAGATTGTAACTTTAATGAAGAGGAACTGAGACAAAGAAGGATTAAGGTCCTTTGAGGAATCCTTAATTATGCCCGAAATCATATCCCAAAGCTTGGGATACTATTAAGGCCACTTTATGAAAAGACAAATGCTCATGGAGACAAAAGACTGAAGCCTTCTGATTATGAATTAGTCAGAAAAATCAAAGAACAAGTTCAAAATCTTCGGACTGGAAATTCCACCGGAAAATGCTTAGCATCATCTAGAAAACAATGATGTATGGAAGGTGCGGAGGAATAGTCAATGGAAAAAGTGCAAGGAGGGATTCCAAGGAGTTAGAAAGATTTTGTTGGCATATGAACAAGTGGACAAATTCTAACAAATCAATCACAATTGATGCGAAATCAATGCATGCATTAAACTTCCTGGAGGAATTAATGATTTTACTTACCTTGACATTAAGAAGTCACTTGTTTAAGAACGATTGATCAAGCATCATTAGTTTTTATAACAAAACTAATAGTAATAAATCCTCAAGGGTTAGATGGATCAAGTTTGCAGATGCAGTCACATGAACAGGCATCAAAATTAACATAGAAACATAGAAGAAACATATCACTTTGCCTGTTTCTTTCGAGATTGTTAACTTTGTTTTGCGAATGCACTAGGAGAAATGAAGGATTTGGCTAGCATCAGCTCTATACTCGTGGTGGAATGTTTCTTACAGTACCTAAGCGTTTCAGACGATAGAAGAATACCTGCGAAGGCTGTATGAAGATTTCCAACAACTTCTCTAGAATCTTCACAAAAAACTATTTCACACCTGAAGAACCAGGAGCACTGTACAAACGCTACCAGCTCAAGGCTAATCAAACACCAATCAGAGTGGATAAATCTGATGCATGGAGATCAGTCGCCCAAGACCTTGAACTTTCAGCATCAAAAGAAGCAGTTAAAGCCATGCAAAACACAAGCTATTCATACAATGCAAAGCCACAGATATGCTATGGAAATCCACACCGCAAAGACAACATTGGTCTGATCAACTCGAGAAGATGTTCGAGTTCAAATAAAGAGCCAGAAGAATCCTCATCGAACTGGAAGCCTGGACACAAAAGATTGGAAGCAATAACAATCTATACTCAGAAGATGATGCAATCAAAGACGATGGTAAGTACCGCTACAACAGGAAAAGGGTTTCTAGAAGATGACGAAAGCGATGACGATTCAATTTTAATTGTGGACCCGGGATGGGATGATTATAGTTCAAGCTGTTAATATACACAATAAAACCAAATTGTACGACCCAACGTTCCACTTTGTCCGAAAGCTCGACAGGGCCCGCATGTAACAAAAGTCATACAAAGGCGTGGCTTCAAAAGTCCACAAAGAAAATGAGTAGATAAAAGCCGGTCCACCTAGGTTTAATTATAAAAGCCGACGGTCCCAATTGTTTAATTATTGTAATAGCGCCGCGTCACCACTTTGTCTTAATTATTGTATCAAATAATTGCAGGGAATTGCATGGTTTATTCCCTAGAATATGCCAGATGCCAAAGCATATGCTTTATGCCAAAGGCATATCCTCTTATTGTATAGCCTATAAAAAGGCAGTTGTAATGTTTGTGAATATTCATCGAAACACCATTACTACTACTACCACCACCACCTGTAATATCATGCTTCGCAGTATTTTTAATATAAAGGTTGGTTTTAAGTAATTGTTTTTACAAGTTTTAGTTTTGAACTCTCTTAAACAAGATAAAAATTTCTTGCAACGTAATTTTGTCATCTCGAATTTTTAATCTAGGTATTAAAGCTCAAAAACTAAAAATTCTTTTAATGTACAATGGTTACTTAAAACAAACATTTTTTTATTAAAATAAATGCAGGAAAGCTTGATATTCACAAGGGTAAGGTCGGTGTTGTAGTTTGTGGGGTGGTTTATTGATGGGATATTCACAAACGGATTACACTGCCTTTTATTGGATATTACAATACAGAGGATATGCTTTTGGCATAAAGCATATGCTTTGGCATCTGGCATATTCTAGGAAATAAACCATGGCATATTCCCTGGCCATTATTTGATACAATAATTAAACATAGTGGGACCGGCGGCTTTTACAATTAAACATAGGTGGGCGGCTTTTATCTCTTCTTTTTCTTTGTGGACTTTTGTAGCACGCATTTGTAAACTTTTGTTACATGCGGGCCCTTCGAGCTTCTGGACAAAGTGGAACAGGGCAATTCAATTTTAACGCTTGTAGACTATAATCATCCCATCCCGGGTCCACAATTAAAATTGAATCGTCATCGCTTTCGTCATCTTCTAGAAACCCTTTCTTGTTGTAGCGGTACTTACCATCGTCTTTGATTGCATCATCTTCTGAGTGATTAGATGTTATTGCATCCCAATCTTTGTGCCAGGGCTTCCAGTTCGATGAGGATTCTTCTGGCTTCTTTTATTTTGGAACACACGAAATCTTCTGTTGATCTGACCAGTGGTTTCTTTGGTTGATTTGTCCAAAGCATATCTTTTTTTTCTTGGTTGAATTTGTTGATTGCTTGTAGTTTTAAATGCTTTAACTGCTTTTTTTGATGCTGAAGTTAAGGTTCTTGGGGCGACTGATCTCCATGCATCAGATTTATCCATTCTGATTGGTGTTTGATTAGCCTTGAGTTGGTAGCGTTTGTACAGTGCTCCTGGTTCTTCAGGTGTGAAGATAGTTTTTGTGAAGATTCTAGGAAGTGGTTGGAAATCTTCATGACTTCTTCGCAGGTAGTCTTCATATTCTTCTGAAAGGCATTAGGGGACTGTAGAACTTCCTCCACTGAGTAAAGAGCTGCTGCTGCTAATTCCTTCATTTCTCTTGTGCATTATGCGAAACAAAAACTAAAACTTTAAAGTACAAGTTACTTAAAACACGCCTTTATATTAAAAATACTGCGGAAGCTTGATATTACAAGGGTGGTGGTGGTAGTAGACCAGTCTACCCACCGGCGCAACAGAATCCACAACCATTCTATAAACCAGACTATCAGTTTGGTTATCCTCAAGGAAAGAGTAAAATATTCAATGAAGAATATTGTGAGTATTACAACTCCCAGTGGACTCTACCACTGGCATGGACATAATCCGGAGTAATGCTAGTATTACCTGCAGACCCAGGCCTATGGTCAGAAGTAATATCCAGATGGGAGTCTATAACAATCAATAGACTTAACAATCAAACATGGTCTGACAATCAATCAAAGTTAGCTTTTGTGGAAAATGTGGAAAGAGGAAAATAAGGGCCGTTTAATTCGCATAATGTTTTTGAAAGAATTAGAATATGTTTTAAGGAATTGGAATCTTTAGAATTTGAAATTTGCAAATTAAATGAGAAAAAACAAATTTTACTAAAATACTTTTAATTTTATTTTTGTTTAAAATTAATAAATTGAATATTACTTATTTTAGTACTTTTTTTATAAAATGTAATATATTATATAAATGAATATATTAAATAAAGAGAAAATTCTCAAATTGCCCAAAAAAGAAAGCCCTTTCTCAAATTGCTTCAGAAAATTTGGATCTTCCCAAATTGCCCCATGCGACTTATACAACTTATGCAACATATGACGAAATTACCAAAATACCCCTATTTTCCAATGATTGGATGTACTTTTTGGTTTCAGAATATAATTATATAAAACTATTAAAGTTTAGAATAAAAAATAGGTTTAGAAAAATAAATTATATTTAATTTTAGTTAAATAATAATTATTAAATATAACAGAATAATAATAATAATAGTAATAAAAATAATGATAATAATAATAATAATGATATTAATAATAATAATAACAATAATATTATAATAGAATAATAATAATAATAATAATAATAATAATAATAATAATAATAAGGTTTGAGTGGGGGCCCAGATAGTATCCCGGCTTTCTTCTAATTTGTTGTAAATCCTATTATTCTAATGAAGTGATGTTTATAATAATAATAATAATAATAATAATAATAATAATAATAATAATAATAATAATGAATTCAATGGAAGTCTAAACATTCCTCACATTTTGCTATGAAATGTTGAATTCCACACATATAGGATTTTGAATGATTTTCATTGCATTTCGCTTGCCAACCAAACACGTTGAGGAATGGAATTCAGATTCTAAATTCCATTAATCTGCCAACTAAACACGTCATGAAATAGAATCAGATTCCAATTCCATCAAAATCATGAAGATTTCGCAAACCAAACGGGCCTACGCGTTCCATTAGCTTTTACCATCCTGCGAGTGAAATTATATTTTTATTTGAACGAAAGGCCGACCAATTATATTCTAAATCTCACCTCACGATAGATGTAGTTTGCGCAGGATAATTTACATCCCCAAGTATCGAGCAAACATAAAAGCAACATTTTACATGTACGACGACTCCAAAATAATTGCAAACCCCAATCTTTAGAGTGTTAGGTGCAGTTGCGGTTATCCACGCGCCACATCAGCTTTTATCCTACTATAACACTTCTATAACACAAAAACAAAAAAACACTCTCCCAATAATACTTCTATAACACATCACTAAAAAACCCCGCTAACTCTACTTTTACTCTAAGAAAAAGAGAGAAAACAATGTGAGACGGATAACGCCCGAACACAGTTCATGCTAACATTGTATAGCGGAGCCATGGGGTGCATTTGAGGTGTATAACGTCGTGATAACACTGCTTCACACCGTTCTCTCTTAATTACATTGATGTTACATACGATTATTTTTTATTTAAGGCATATGTTAGTAGTATGTTTTTTTTAAAGCAAGAAATTTTATACACAGAGGAACCCAAAAAACAGGGACCTCAAGAAACCAAGAACTTTACAAGGGAGCCAAAAGGGGGAAAAACCCCATAAACCAAAGAGAAAAGAAAACAAAAACACAAATACAATTATGAGAATAACTCCCAAGGCATGGCAATCCAGCAAACCCAATCCGTCTTCAACTTCGAGCATATACGAGCAGAAATCCACAATTTAGCTATCCGTTGAATACGCGGAAAAATATCCTCATTCTTGGCAGATTCAATGTCAGTCCCCGTAGCATGAATAATACGGTTTTTCCAACTCCAAATGGCCCAGAGAGAGATTTGAAAATCCCCATTCATAACTTTTTCAATACTCGGGCAACCACGATCGGGGAAGTTCCCTTTAGCCACATCAATACTAGAGAACGAAGGAAAAGAGGTCGGGGGAGGGAGATTCCACCAACTCCAAACTTTTCTCCATACCACACTCACTTTAAGACATTTAACCATAACATAACCAATGTCTTCAAAGTCTGATTCACAGAAAAGACACGTAAGGGATGGAATATCAACACCACGAGCTGTAAGGTTGGGACGCATAGCAAGTCTATCAAGAGAAGCTTTCCAAACCAACACATTTACTTTCCTAGGGATCCAAGAGTTCCACTTATGATGGAAGCCCAAACTATGTTAGTAGTAGTTACATCCGATGCAACTACACACATGCACTAATTATAAAGGATAAAATGAATTGTATACATCATAAAGAGTTAATTGCATTTTTGGTCCATGTGGTATGGCTAAATTGCAGGTTTGGGACTTTAACTTTCGAAATTGCAGTGATGATCTCTATTTTCAAGTTTCTGTTGCAAATTTGGTCCCCGGGCCGGGACCAAACCTGCAATTTGGCTAAATCACAGGGACCAAAAATGCAACCCAAAAAGACCAAACCTGCAACCCAAACTTAAAAATAGGGACCATCACTGCATTTTCAAAAGTTAAGGTCCCAAACCTGCAATTTAGCCATACCACAGGGACCAAAAATGCAATTTACTCCATCATAAATAAAACTACTCAATTATTGATGCACTTAACCTTTAAACTATTTACTAGATGATCATCAATTCACATAGCTAACCGGTATGTCTAAGCATGCACTTAATCATTTCATATGTGACAATATTTTGTCGATGACACTAAAAATACTTACGTTTTCACATATTAATAAATCATTGTCATGTTAGTTTAAACACAAATTTAATCATATTTTTAAGCATGAGTCATTTCCAATGATTTGTATACCAGTTTTTTTTGCCATCCATCATTAAAATACACTCACTAATGCACACAGTAAAACACCTAAATGCAAAATGAGTTATAGATGGAAAAAAAATGTTGTACAAATCACCTGCAAAGATCATTCATCAGCCATATAATTTTGTGTATCTTCAAGTGTCAATAATTGTGGTAATGATTTTTGAAAGGCTGCCCTTGGGAGCTACTACTATATTTTGCCAGCTACCTTTTTATTCTTGTCATTTAGTCAATTAGCACCTTATTTTAACCATTTTCATTAAAAAAACATAACCCCACACACAAACAAACACAAGTAGACCCCATTAATCTTCAACTGTTTTAAACACATATCACATACTTCATCTCCTTGTTCTTGTTCAAAAAGATGCCAGAAACTTAACATTAAATGTTTCCACCACTATTTTCTTCGGTGCCACAACCACTTTTTTGCTTTTATATAAATCACCCACGTTACCATTTTTATATTTTTTTACACCTTAACACACAACGGATATTATTGCATTAATGTCACACAACACAACATAAAAAGTGTTTGTACTCTTGTTTTTAACTTGCTATCTATACTTAGCTTCCCAATACATTCTTTTCTTAACTCACTTTATTATCTTGATACAAACCAAGCATTCATTACACAAATCTTTTGGTTTATATTTTATTTTATCTATTGATATTTATAATGTGTTTTAGTATCTGAGATTCATGCTTTTAATGCTCTGACCATTAATCTTTAAGTATATATAGTTTTGAATGTTAAAGTGTTCATAACTTTAGTCACATGGGTCTCTTGTCTTTATCTCATTTCTTATATGTTAAATTGATCATAAGTTGAGGTTTCTTATTTTGTTGCTAATTTGAAAGATTTTTTTTTAAGTATTAATGTTTAGAACTCTATGTCTTTATCTCATTTTTTATGCTAATGTGATTAGTTTTTATGAATCTTGAAATGGAATTTCTTTGTTTTTTTTTTGCTAGTTTTAAGGTTTTATTAAAGCTTAAATCTTTATGCTAATTTGATCATATTTTGTGAATCTTGAAATGGGATATCTTTGTTTTCTTGTTAATTATAAGAGAATTGTTTTAAGGGTTTAATAAAAGAAGTTTTTGGGGTGAAAATTGTTTCTGAAATGGGGTTATACTGGTCAAATTTGTTGGTGTTTATACTGTTTGTTTTATGTGGTTTTCTTATTTCAAATAGTCATCAATTACAAGCAACTCAAACTCAGCTTCTTATTCAAGTTAGGAAGCATTTGGAGTACCCAATGCAATTAAGCAATTGGGAGAATTTCAATGGTGATTTTTGTAATTTGGTTTCAAGCCCACAAGTGAGCATCAAATGTGAAGATGATTCAGTTATTGAGCTTAAAATCATGGGGGATAAGCTATCTAAGGTGAGTGGTTTTCATGGATATGCAATAAAAAACCAAACTTTATCCGAAAATTTCTCGATTAATTCATTAGTAACTACATTAGCTAGATTGAGTACTTTAAGGGTACTTAGTTTAGTTTCTTTAGGAATTTGGGGCCCGCTTCCTGATAAGCTTCATAGATTATCATCTCTTGAACTTTTGGATATGAGTTCAAATTTCATGTTTGGTTCTGTCCCAAGTCAGATTTCAAGGCTTATAAAGCTTCATACTTTGACATTAGATGGTAATTATTTCAATGAGTCGGTCCCGAATTGGTTTGATACAATGTCAAACCTTAGCATTCTTAGCGTGAAGAACAACATGTTTAAGGGCCGGTTTCCTTCTTCGGTTACCAAACTCAAATCACTCACGGATGTTTCTTTGTCGCACAATAACCTCAGTGGTGAATTGCCCGATTTAAGTACTATATTTAGTTTGAATATGTTAGATTTGAGGGAAAATAAGTTTGATTACGAGCTTCCATTATTGCCCAAAGGAGTTACTACGGTTCTTTTGAGTAACAACTCATTTAACGGAAAAATTCCTGAAGAATATGGTAAACTTAATCGGTTGCAACACCTTGATCTGTCGTCCAATTCGTTGGTAGGTACGCCACCTTTTGCATTATTCTCATTGCCAAATGTCAGTTATCTGAATCTTGGGTCCAATATGTTAAGTGGGTCCCTTCGTAATATCGTCAAATGTGGAGAAAATCTTGGGTTTGTTGATATTTCGGTCAATAGGTTTACGGGTAGTCTTCCTTCTTGTTTGGACACGAATTCTAGCAATAAACGAGTTGTGAAGTTTAGTGGGAATTGTTTGGTTGGGGGTAATGAACAGCAACTAGCAGAATCTATTTGCAAAGAAGATAAGGTGAAGAACAAACGATCGTGGAGTAATGTTGTATGGATTGTAATTGGTGTCATTGGTTTAATGGTGATCTTTTTGGTCATAGTTGCCTTTGTTCGTTTAATTTTCCGTAAAAGAGAACATCGAAGAGAGACTGTCACGCTTCAGCACACGGTGCCAAAGGTTATCCAGGATAGTTTACCTTCTGGGATTTCTTCCGAAGTTCTTGCAAATGCCAGTAAGTTTCACCTAAACAGATTCGCTTTTTAATTATTGTAATTTGCCGTCCCAACAATTACCTTTTAATGTTAGGATACTTAGACACTGTGTTATCTCGTTATTCAGGGGTCAAGTAGTCAGTTTTTTACCGACTGCCACGAAACTGTTTATCTAAGGGTAGAATAAATTCACTTTTTAACCCTTCACCAACCTGATATGAAACACCACTATTCCCATTTCAGAAACTGTCTAATATATTTTTTCTTCATTATATGTCTTTTTTGGTCATAATATCTATTAATTACTCAAATAATCAGAACTTTCCAAACACTTTTAACTTCGAATAATCATTACTTAAAAGTTTAAAACAGTAAAAGCACATTCAAGCGCTATCTTCCATGGCCTGTTTTAGTACCACTAATGATCTTATTCTGACTATCCAATATCACATAATCACCCTCAAAACAGACATCCAAACACCTAATATCAGTATATCATTCTAATCTGTGCTTAAGAGTTGATTATCAAGAGTGTATTAAGGATTAATGCCTTTCCATATTCATTTCAGGGATGATATCTGAATCATCTAAGTTAGGGACACAAGTTGCCCCATCATGCCGCGTGTTTTCTAAAGAAGAGTTAGCCGAAGCCACTGACAATTTCTCGGGGTTTCTGGGTGAAGGCTCAATCGGAAAGGTATCATTAGTTTATATTTTCTAGTATGCAAAGAATTGTTTGTCCATCCATTCAAACAAAAGTGCAAGCTTTGACTTTTGTAGTCAAACCAACTAAATTTTCAACTCTAAGTTGGTTTGCATTGTCTAGTCTTAACTTCATTATTGTTATAACTTATAACACCATATTTAACTGCACCCGAAATCCATAACAAATATTCTATCACGTCAAATCTTAGTATTAGGTTTGATCGCAAAAGTTTGAGTTTATTTAGAAGCTAAACGAAGCTACGTTGTTGCAGCTTTACAAAGGAAGATTAGAAAATGGAAGCTATATCGTCATACGGTCTATCACATTATTGAAAAGATATTCAATCCGAAACTTAAAAGTTCGGTTGGAACTTCTGGCAAAGCTTCGACACCCACATCTTGTTGGGTTTTTGGGTTATTGCATTAATGATATGGGTTTAGAAGATTCTACTTCAAGCAGAGTCTTCCTTGTTCACGAGTATATATCAAATGGAAATTTCCGCACTCATCTCTCAGGTCAGTCTGCTCATTACTAAACCTATTTTTACAATATTTGTTTGGGCACATTACACATACAAAGAGAACATACTTTTGGTCTTTATGTTTTTGGTAACTTACTCTCAGAATCAGCATCTTAGGGCCTATGTTATAAGTTTATAATCAGTGTTTAAGACCAGTAAAACATTGATTTTGAAAGTATGTCCCCTAGTATATCAACATATATTTTTTTAATTTGACCCATTTTAGCCACTGTACTTATGTACATCCAAGTTTTATTTATAACCATAAATAAGTTTGACATTTTAGGTAACCTGTAATCTCTCTCAATTTGACCATTCTTAGCAACTTCTAATTATTGTTTGCAATTATGTCTGCAGAGTGCTCTCCAAATCAAGTTCTGAAATGGTCAGATCGGTTAGCAGTTCTAATCGGAATTGCAAAGGCAGTACATTTTCTGCACACAGGTGTAATTCCTGCTTCTTCGAGTAACCGATTAAGAACAAATAATATATTGCTAGATGAGCATCGTATTGCAAAGCTAAGTGACTATGGAATGTCCATCATCACTGAAGATTTAGAACAACTTGAGGTCCTTTTCTTTTATAATACTTGGTTGTTTCTCACACGACTTTTTGGGTCAACTCTGTGTGCTGACTTTGATTGTCTCTAATGCAGGCAAAGGGTGATGGTCCAAAATCATGGTAACAAACCTTCATTACGGTTAATGTTTTCTGTAAGAGGTGGAAAAATAGGAGGGCCAGGCTGGTTGGGTAATTGGTCGAATGTGTTGGGTTAAGCTGACCATAACTGCTCTTTTTCTCAAACTTCTTTCATTTTTTTATAGATAGTTAATGTTATCTAAATCACAAAAAATTTATTTTGTGATTTGGCCTACTTGGCCTGTGCGGCTGTGTGAGATAAAACTTAACCCAAATTGACTCATACATAAATATATGGGCTGAAATTGCCTCCTTTAGTTTATGTACTAAATTTTTTTTATAGAGTAGTATGTATGATGAGATGACGTATGGAGTCGAATGTTGCAGGAATATGAAGAAGTTGGCTGATGACGTATATGATTTTGGCTTCATTTTGCTTGAAGCACTTGTGGGGCCGATTGTAACAGGAAAAGGCGAATCATTTCTGCTTAATGAAATGGTACACATTAACTCATATCTAAACTTTGCTTAAAGATTCATAAAGATCAAAATCATCTTAAAAAGACTATGAAAAGATGAATTTTTACTTATAAAGGATTTATGAAGATCAATATTTAATTTTTTTGATATTTTATATATAGTCATAATTTTTCTGTTATGCAACAGAAATCTTTTGGAAGCCAAGATGGTAGGCAAAGAATTGTGGATCCAATGGTCTTAACGACGTGTTCACAAGAATCATTATCGATTGTGATATCAATTACCAACAAGTGCATATCTATAGAACCAGCAAATCGACCTTCGTTTGAAGATGTGCTGTGGAACTTGCAGTATGCAGCTCAAGTACAGGCCACAGCTGATTCTGAACAGAAATCGGAGGGTGCATTATAATGACAGGGCTTGAAAAAACTATATTAGTAGCAACTGCAGATACAAATTTCATGATTCATTCATATTTTAGGCACATAAAGTTAGATGCTTAATCTAACTATATAGCATCGATCATCTGTGTTTTAGTTACCATCGTTGTAACAAGTTTGTAAATTCCATGTTTTCTATGTATTCTTTGGCACACAGTTTAGCAGTTTGCATGAAGAGAGTCTAGTTGTACTAGGGTGTTTGGATTTGAGTAATTTATATTGAATAAGCAAAATCACATGCATAAAATGCATTTGGAAAATAGTGTCAGTTCAACTGTTATAAGAAGGGTAATTTTTTCTTACTACTGGATAACAGTTTTAGCAGTTGATAGATTTTCAAATCAAGTTGAAACGGGGTAAATCCGTAACTATATATTGCTTTTGTAAAATCATATTTTGAACTTGTATGACACTGATTTTCTATATATGTGGCATTGTATCATATAATCAGTTTCAAAACGTAAATCGTAACACTGTTAAATTACACTGCTGATATTTTACATATTTGCTAAGAAAAATCAACTAAAAGGCGCATTAGTACATTACTATCTAATGATGTGATTGTTAGTCAGATATGTTCTTGATAACCAGAGGTTTGCTAGAACTTTCATTAACAGTAAACTGCTCCTCATCTCCTCCTGGTAAGTCCGCCACCAGTTTTGACAACTTTTGCACCACTTCTCCTGCATTCGGCCTCAAAGACGGATCATCCTCCACGCACGATCTTGCCACATTCGCTAACACGATTGCTGCATTAAATGAATAATCCTCTCCCAACACATCATCCATCCATTCCCTCAGTTTCGCACCAGCGTCACTTGATTCTAATATAAACTTAATTTTCTCACATAACAAGACACCCTCTTCTTCAACCGGTGGTTTTCCTGACAAAATCTCAAGCAAAACTACCCCGAAAGCATAAATATCAGTTCTTGTACTAATTGCACCTTGACTTTTTAGTTCAGGTGCAAAGTAGCCTTTATCCCGCAAAATAGTATTTACTTTATTTACTTCTTCGGGGATATTATTATCATCTTTAACACAATCTTCCATGCCAAAATTCCCTATTTTGGCCTTAAATTCCTCATCTAGAAAAATATTCCGACTCTTGATGTTCCTATGAACATAGCTCGGGTTCATTATTTGATGCATGTATTGTAAAGCAGTAGCAACATCTAAACAAATTCTTACCCTTTGGTTCCATGTTAAGAAACATTGACATGATGCAATAAAATGACTCTTCATTGCTAGCCCACCATGAATCCAATCCTTTAACGACCCATTTTTTGCGTACTCAAACACTAAAAATGCAGCATCAGATTCTTTACAAGTCCCCAACAGTTTGATTATATTGGGATGGAAATATGTTGCATCATGGAATAGGTCAAACTTGATCTTGGAAATAGTATGGTGGTTTGTACGCTTAATGGCCAAGTTCTTGCCTTTGTGTCGGCCATGATACACATTGTCGTCAATGAGGTTGGTGGAGCAGAAGTTTGTGGTTGCAGTTGTCAGCTCATCCACCGTGAAAGTTTCCACCACTGTCAGCTTGTGTGAAGAGGATTCAAATGAGATTTTGTTTTCACTTAATGTTCGGACACTTAAACTCAAGTGTTGTAGCTCCAAATCGACACTTTTGTTGGGTAAAGAACCTTGATGCAGGATCCTTTTCAGGATTATGTATGTTGTGGATGCTGCAATGGCGACAAATATAATGAATGCTAGGACACTTAGAGTAATATAAACTCGAGGTTCCCACATTTTTTTTTGGCTAGGATTCAGGTTATTGTTTACACGTACTAATGTATATTTATAGAAAAAACAAGTCAGATGACCTTTGTTTTGGAGATGAATCTGGCCGATAAAATAACATGCTAAATAGTTAAATGATGATGATCCCAATAACGCCAAAAAGATGATCACATACTTTAAAAAACATCCTTGCTAAAACTGTGTCTAGCTAGCTCCGTCTTTAAAACCATATTCTATAAAATCAATTGCTAAATCCCCGTGATGACAGCTTAGCATTGTCAGGGACATCGACACTATTCAGAGGTTGGGGGTTCAAACTTCAGCCTCATTTTTTTTCTTTGCGCTTAATGCGAATAAACTACTCCACGTTGACCAAGGGGCCCGCTGATGCGGGCTATTAACCTCTTATATAGAAAAGTGTTCAGATGTTATTTGGTCCATGTGATTAACCCTGTTAAATTGTTCAACCGAATTAGCATAAACGCTAAACCTATTCATATCGGATCATTGATTAGATGCTTAGATTAGCGACGGAATTCAGCATCATAAGATAGGATAGAAATATGTTGGATCTATACAAAATAAATTTATAGACAGGTACATTGGGGTTGTTACAAACTTGTAACTTTTTAATACTTCTATGCAATTGCATCCCACAAACCATAGTTTCAATGACCAATGATCCTTGGTTAAACAAAAGAACCCTGTCGTAATAAACATAACACGTGTAGTACAATGATAATATGCATTTTAAACAAATGTTGCAGATGTTGAATCAAGAAGTTTATGTCAACTTTAAAAAGACTAGAATTGTATGTGCACATGGCTACACATGCTCCTCATAGATCTGCTCAAAATCAACAGACCATATCAAATAGTGAAGAGAATAATATAAATGTGCTATGTTCAATGCTACTTGGACTACATAAAAAAATTAGTTTATAATATAAGTGTGTAGCAGAATGCTTGCATGTGTAACAGAATAGAATCCAACTACAAGTCTGCAACAACAACATCAAAGACTGAGTTTACTAAAAACATCAAAAAAACTTAAACCTGTAAAGCCCAAAAAACACGAGCCCAATTGTGAATACTAGATCGGGCATGTAAAAGGATGCAATTAACCAAATGTGAAAAGTTGTAATATCACATGGTGATATATGACCTGAATACATCTTTATCCAATTGCTCCGTTGGCCTGTTTCATCCACAAATTTTGACCGTTTTCATCGAGATTCCTGGAAGTAAAACGTACTTACAGTTTCAAAAACATAAGACGACTAAATTCCTAGGACGCAGTGCCATCTGTTGGAATTTATAGGGCCATGTGCTTTTGGACGCCTAATGCGACCCATTTGGTTACATTTTTATGAAAATGACCCATTTTATTTTAGCTAAATTTGTTGTATTATACTTCTCAGCAACTCCTGGCCGATTTGACCCGTTTCACTTCTAACAAAAAGTTTGACACTTTCATATCGCAGCCCCTGAAAGTAGAACACTACAACTTTTCTTTTCTTTTTTTAAAAGAAAGAAAATAAACTACATTGCTGATTTTATGCAATCTGTGTTTCAGGCCAAACACAAAAGAAGTTACAGTTATGCAGTGGACACCATTGGTTGACTTTTTAAGTTTTAACCCATTTGACAGCCTCTTTCCAATCATAAAAGCTCTGGTACTAAAACATACTAGTAGAACTAAAAACCCCTAAAAAAAGCATAAAACAGACCACTTTTGGGATTAAGGCAGCCTTTTAGCATTCTCAGTCATCTAATCTGTGTTGCGGGTCCAGTAATGACAAACAAATTATCTGGATCTATTCTATGTAGCTTCAAATAGTTAGGGGGTGACAAGTAATGTGACTAATATACTGTGATGCGTATAAATAAAACATTTTATGAATACATCTACTCTTTATCAAAAGAAAACATTCGTAGATATATCAAAGATAAAACCATAATTTGGGAAATTCCCGTAAACCATTCAAGTCTCTCTTCTCATACATTCTTACTATAGTGGGAAAAGATCTCCCAAATCATCAAATGCGACAACATCAAACAGATATCTTCTCAGAACAATTTACCACATGTAATGCAATGTTATGTTCATCTGCTTCAATGTAATAACTGAATTTTAATGTAATAATGTGCAAGTTTATGAAGATCACTCCTCAACTTATATGCCTCATCAGTGGCGTCTGATGTCAGATCACGAAGATCTTAACCATGCCTTCCTACCTCCTTTCCTCATCCCATTCCTACAAACACGAAACACCATAAATAAAAAAGTTTAATTCCAAGTAGTATTTTTGATCGATTATATAGCAAGAACCACAAGTATTTGTAGTATTACTTACCTGTCAGTTTGTGATGGGAGAGTGTTCTCGGTTAACAGACCTCTATTAAAGCTCATCGGATAATGATCAAGACCAAGACCAATTCCAATACTAGAAAACATGCCTTTGGTTTTATCAGGCGCAATATCTTCTGCTTGTTGCGGTGAGGCGTGTTCCTCTAACTGCAAGTAGGTGTGGGTCAAGACAGATAATTTGGTATACGGGTTTAATAGGGTCAATGGATAAAACCAACCTACCCGTTAAAAGACTAAATAAATCGAAAATATCACAACTAAGAAATTTCATAGGAAATGTAAAGGAAAAAGTAATATGATCACCTTTAGCATTGCACAATTGACAGCTGCAAACAGAACACCAATTGACATTACACTCGGACCCCTCATACCACTAACCAACGATACCATGACTCCAGAACCAAACCCTGAAACCATACTGTAATGAAAAAACATAGATGAGTACAACATCATATTTAGCCAAAAAACAACATATTTTGTTATGCATAGACTAGAGATATAGTAATAATATCTAATAATATCTGGCATATAAAGGAACTACAACTTATTAGGCTTACCGTGTCTTCATATCCTCCTTTCCTCTTAATCTTTTCATGACACAAGATATGCCTGCATTAACACCCGTCATAACAGCAAAATTACGAGCCTGTTCCAAGGTGTTTCCTAATATGAAAGACTGTAGCAATGGTTTGTACCCTCCTACAAAAGTAAGAACCTGCACATTCAACAAAAGATTAGTTAAACGTGAAAACCTAATATTTGATTATATAAAAAGTCACGGTAAATCTGTATACCTCTGGTCTAATGCTGCCGCCTTGTGAAGGTGATTGAATGGAGCCAGCGGAGCATCCCCCCTCAAAAAGAACATCCACAACGACACCCATGACAGCTCCTCGGAAGGCGCCAGTGAGGGTTGTCATAGCAGCTTCGACAGGCAAAGATTGCTTGGAAACCCAATTTGTAAAATCTTCGCATGTTTTCTCGAAGTCTTTAGCGTGTTGCTTATTGATAGCTTCTAAAGCTTCTTGCAAATCCTTTTCATCTCTGATCGATGACAAACTAACTAAACAGAAAACAAAGACATGTCACATGTCTTTCTCATAAATATGTACACTAGACTATTTCAACAAATTAAAAAAAAACAGAACATGTCAGTGAACTTAAGAACCTGATAACCACACATAGTGATACAATGTGCACATGTTTTCCTTATTATCTTATATTTTTCTTTGTGAAACTGTGAAAAGTATTGAAAATCAGAGGCCAAAAGAGCCAAGTGTTTGTAAATTATTGAACCCAATACGACTCCACCAGCCCCTAACCCCAGCGAGCCCAACACTTCTTCACCTATCACCGCCCACCGCCTAGCCCACCTCACTCGCGGCCTAAGACTACGACCCAGCAGCCCCCAACCAGCTCCCCTGGCCCACTTCCCTCTCGAGCCACCACCATGGCCTAGTAGCAACCGGCCCAAGTGCCCAACGTGACTCATCCATGGCCTCGGCTCAATCCAACCCACCATCTACATCCACAAACAGTAGCACAAACCAAGTCGCCCCGCCTCTGAGTCACCCCCCATGGCCACACGATCCAAGGTCGGTACTGTCAAAACGAATCCTAAATTCTCCTTTCTCGTCTCTACACCCGCCTCTATTCCCCACTCTCATTTACATGCCCTTCGTGACCCCAATTGGCAACATGTTATACTAGACGAGTATACTACTTTTATTAATAATGGTACGTGGGTTCTTGTTCCCCGACTGCAAAATGTCAATGTAGTTCGTTCCATGTGGCTTTTTTTACACTTAAATTTAATGCAAATGGTTCCCTTGGTCGATACAAGGCACGTGTCGTTGGAAATGGTCGCAGTCAGCAACACAGGGTTCCCTTGGTCAATACAAGGCATGCGTCGTTGGAAATGGTCACAGTCAGCAACACGGTATTGACTGTGAAGAGACATTCAGTGTGGTGGTCAAACCGGCTACTATACACACGGTTCTCAGCTTAGCCATGCATGCACCAACTTCCCGGTTTTGTTTGTTGATCCCGTACATCTTGATTATGTCTGTTGAAGAAATCTCTCTATGGCCTTAAAGAGGACCTCCAACATCGTTTCAGAGGTTTGATTGTTACTGTTCGCGTTGGCTTTTAGAACAGCCGTACTAATTCTTCTCTATTTATTTATCAAGAGGATACCGCTTATCTTCTTTTATATGTTGATGATATTATCCTGACAACCTCGTCATCCTCACTAATGCAGCGCATTATCTCTTCTTTACATAGTGAGTTCGCCAAGACAGATCTTGGCCCGCTTAACTATTTCCTTGGCATCCTAGCATCTGTGCTCACCGCACATCTTCTCACCTTTGTGTGTCTCAGAGCAAATATGTCATAGAAATTCTTGAGCGGGCCCATATGCTTAACTGCAACCCTTTTAAGAGTCGTGTTGCTACTAAGTCCAAAATTGGAGCAGATGGCAATTGTGTTGAGGACCTATCTGTTATGATCTTGCAGGTGCACTACAGTATCTTATCTTCACCCTGACATCATACGTTGTGCAACACATTATGTTTATTTATGCATGATCCTCGGAACTTCACTACACTGCACTTAAGCGCATTGTACGCTATGTTCATGGGACTTTGGATCATAGCCTATGCTGACTCGGCTAGGTGTCCAGCCACCCGCCATTCACCTCTGGCTATTGTGTTTTTCTCGGCGCACTTTTTTCTCGCTTCAACGTGGAAGCGGAGTACCGTAGTGTCGCTAATGTTTTCGCGTTGTCTCCGAGACTGCCTCGATTCGTAACCTTCTTCGAGCTTCTTGTGCTGCTACTTTGGTTTATAGTGACAACGTTAGTGTTGTCCACCTCTCATCAAACAGACAAACACGGTTCGAGATTGACGTCCATTTTGTTGGAGATTTGGTTTCTACCGGTCACGTTTGAGTTCTTCACGTACCCCACGCTACAGGTATGCGAGTATTTTTACCAAGCGAATGTCATCCCCGTTATTTGCAGAGTTACGCTCCAGTTTGAGCGTTCGTCCACCTACCGCTCCAAGCGGGGGCGTACTAGTGTAGTCCATACTGTTAGAGACCATATTGTATCACTTGTTGGGCTTGGCCATGTACTAGGGAACCTACTTTGTAGGTATATTTATACATTGCTGATATTCATAATCAATCACAGTTTTTCGCGGGAAGACGAGTTGATGTACGCGGTGTTGATATTCATAATCAATCACAGTTTTTCGCGGGAAGACGAGTTGATGTACGCGGCCCAACCAGGATATCCATGATTGTTTCGGATTATAATTTCATGCTCACCCTCAACATATGTCCCTAATATAATGTTTGAACCTAAAATCTCTTGTGAGGACATGGGTACACCTATGACTCGGTGCATAATTTTTTTTAGCGTAATAATATTAGAAACACATTTTGATGGACAAAATTTAGTATATTAACCAAATAACACTAGAAACATATTTCGATGGACTGGGTGTGCATTTAAGATGCATTTAGAGTAAATCGATGTTTTTTTTCAAAAATTAACACTACATCAAAAAAATTCATAAGTGTCCCGGGACTCCACGGGATACCCTCTAGTTCCGTCCATGAGTACACCACCTACTACTAGTTTTTAACTTTTTGTGACAATGAACTACAGAATAAAACTAACAATTCAGTGGCTCAGGGTCTGGTAATATAACCAGGTGACTTTCATCACTAAAATGTGAGAAGTCGTAACCAATGGGGTGACTCAGCGGTGGGCTTAGTCTTTAGGACGAGAAGTGCCTAGAGGTCTCGGGTTCGAAGAGAAAATTAATCCCCCATTGGCCACGGATCGGAGGTTCACCTACCTTGACTCCGGGCTATCCAAAAGGATAGTCGGCCTTGGGAATAGTCGACTTGCTACCCGAGTTATAAAAAAACAAATAAATAAATAAAATCAAATGTGAGAGGTCGCATTCAAATCTAAGTGCAAACAACCCTAAACCTAAAGTGGCTACCATGTCTTGAAAAGAAAAGGTTTTACCCGGTTTGAGTCTACAAAACGGTGGTTTAAACCTTACGAGTTAGTCGGTCAAAACGCGAGTAACCATGGTTAACAAAAAAAAAAGACCAACAATTCAGCAACATGTTTCCCTTATTGTAACGCATCAAAAGTAACTTGCAAAAAAATAATACAAATATCATAAAATGCATAACACACTCATAATCACGTTTGAAGAATATTGATTGCTAAAAACAACGTTCATACACTACATTAACGATGAAAAGCGTACTATATAAATGTTACTTCATGTGATTTTTTGCAAAGAAAAACATAGAAAACAGAAACAAAAAGTATATATATGAAAACACATGTAACGTTGAATAAAAAGAGATGGATAGATAGATACCCTTTTGCTCTTTTGCTGTCTTAGAACAATTACATGTACAGCAACATGAGTTGGGAGACATGATGAAAAAGATAGAACGTTAACGATGAAAAGCGTATAACATAGGGCTGTAAACGTTTTTATAGGGTAAAAAAGAATAGGGTAAATTACACTGTTCGTCCCTATGGTTAAGCCTGATTGCGGATTCAGTCCCTAGATAACCGGTGTCGATGTCGTTAGTCTTTTTTTGGCACTGTTGTTACCCGTTTGGTCCCTCGAGCCCCGTTATACGTAACGGGTGTTAGTTTGACTTTTCAACGATGGGCAATTTAGTAATTTCAAATTTTCGTCATTATTACACCGTTGGTCCCTCACTAATTTTTTTTTCGTTTTATTGTTTTTTCCAACGGGTGTTTTACTGTTGCTATTTTTTGTCCTTTAACGCTTGCACCATTGGTCCCTGACTCGTTTCTGTGTATTATAAATGATGGTTTGCAAAGAATAAGACACAAAATTATAAAATGACCGCTCGTTGTGCGTGTGGTTTGGAAGCTGTGATTAGGACATCATGGACTAATTAGAATCCATATCGTCGTTTCTATGGTTGTCCTACATTTTTAAGTATGATCCGATTGAAAAATATGTAACAAATCATTTTGTTTGTTTATTTACACATCCTTTTCGACTCTTTTCAGAGTCCAACATGTGTCAACTTCCTTAGGTGGTATGATTCACCAATGTGTCAAAGGTCTGTTCAGATTATCCCAGGGTTGTTGAGGTCACGTAATGAGCTTGAAGAAATCGTTGCTATGGTTGAAGAAAAGCGACGCAAGTTGCTGAAATTTCTCATCATCAGCTGGGTTGTTTTTGGGTTTTATGTTTACTGTACAATGTGAATGTTTAGGAAAGTTACTTTTTTTGCTACATGTTCTTAGTAGGTAATGAGTTATGTGGCTGAATGTGGTTTTGTGTTGGTTGATGGAATGAATATGTTCGGTTGTTAGTCATATTATTGTGGATGAATGTGTTAATTTGTTTGACTTATAAAGTCTACGGGTATGATTTAGTGAAAGTCAATTGGGTCACCGGTATGATTTAGCAAAAGTCAAATAATCTGTATAACCATTTGGCATTAAGAACAACAACTGATCATAGATAATTCATATAATTGACTAGACTAGATAAACCCCAACTAAAGTAATTCATAACAAACATAAACGAAGTCACTACCCCAAACTCTATGGCAGTTAACTTTTGAAAGAAAGCATTCTTTTGACTTTTCTTTGATTCTTCCATTAAAGAAGATGAAGATATTCTTGAAATGGCTTTCTAATTTTGAGTTTGTTTTTGTTTTTTTTAAAAAAAATCTTGTCTTTATGACCGTTGCTCGTTGATAATAGTTTGAAGTGGTTTTGTTAGTGTTCTTTTACTTACACCGTTGGTCCCTCAATGTGTTCTATTGACTTTCCATTTCCCACCAAATCAGAAGGAATGTTCTACACGTTACTTGCACGCTTGGTCCTTGTAATAAGTGCATGATGTGAGTCACAGATTAGCCGCAATTTAACATTTTACCATTCCAATGAAGTAATTCGGTTTTTTTGACATTCGTTTATGTAATCAATTAAATCTCCATTAATCAATATATATAAATTCCACTTCGATATGCTATTCATATCCAAAACACACACATACATACCTTAACTTCCTAAACCCTTTAACTTTCCTACCCCCCCCCCTCATCCCCTTTCTTTTTCTATTGCTGCTGTTTATAGATTTGTTCATCTCGAAGAACTCATGCAAATGCAAAGGGAAGCTCAACAAGCAAATGAACTTTCCAACTTAAGGAGGCAAAGGCAGTTGCTTGCAAGTGTAAATTATAGGCGTGCGATAATAGAAGAGCTTGAACATTTGCCGAGAAATTTGGTGACCTATAAGACGAGGGAGCACCTTAAGCATTCAAATGGCTGTTTTGGTTGAGGTGATTGAGCTGAAGAAGGAATTGCGCCTTCAGATCCCTCCATAAGGAGGTTGATTTTTGTAGAACTCTATAAATAGGAGATGGTCGGCTTGTGGGGTTGTTCTTTTTGGCTTTTGGTTTATATATTGTTAAACGTTTTTTTCTATAAGTTTTTTCATGAATGTATGATTGCAACTTTTGTTTGTTAATCATTGAATCATTTCACTATAATGTCTTGTTGGTATTGTAGTTGTTTTGTGGGTACGTTATACTGTTCATCCCTGAAGTGACACACGTTCACCCGTTTTGTCTAAACCAAAGACACTGTAATTCTTCAATACGTTGTTTGACCACTAATCACTTTGACCAATACGGTGTTTGACCACTACTCTGTTTGACCAACGTTGTTACCGTTTGACACCAAGAAAAACAACTGATCATGGAAAATTCATACAATTGATTAGACAAAATAAATCCAACATCAATTAATTCATAACAAACATAAACGAAGCCACAACCCCAAACACTATCGCAGTTGACTTCCAAAAGAAAGCATTTTTTGACTTTTCTTCAATTCTTCCATGAGTTGCTGCATTTGACCTTCCATATCAGCAAACTCAACTTGAAGGACTGCAAGTTCTTCTCGGCTTGTTAATTCATTTTCTAGTTCTTCTCTTTGCGAGGGATTAAGAAGCAGATGCATCTCATATAATTGAGTTCTGTACCATTTATTCTCTAACTCCGGATCATTCCAATACCATCTTTTACAGTGCTTGATTCCTTTTTTCTGAAAATAAGAGAATTTATGATTAGCTAATAAAATAAGATCTAGAAAATGCAACGGCTTACATATTTGTTAGGGCAAACACCAAATCGTCTAGCAGGGTTGTCACGTGTCCAAGAGGTGAGTGTCATCAACGAAAGCCCACATTTACACTCTGTAGGACCGAAGGCATAAGATGAAGAAGACATGCTTGAAACGGTTTTCTAATGTTGCCTTTGTTTGTGTTTTTGTCTAGGAAAAAACGTGGAGACTTTATACCCGTTATGTTACCCAGTCATTTTTATTTATTGTAACTTGCACCATTGGTCCCTCAATGATCTATTAGTTTTCCATTTCCTGCCAAAATACACAATAAATGTTCCACACATTTCTTGCACGCTTGGTCCTTGAAAAACATTTTAGCCGCCTTTTACATATACCTTCCTAGTGTAATAATTGCGTTTTCGAGTCTTCGTTTGTGTACTCTATTAATCACCATGTACCTTCACTTGTATTTAAATACACCTCGCATTTGGTCCTTCATATCCATAATACATACATACATTCCTTAACTTACTAAATACCTTTCACTAACCTAAAATAAACTTTTTCAATGGTCGCTGACAATGGGTTCGTGAATTTGGAACAACTTAGGATCTTAGCAAATTCAGACCTGCTTAAAGATCAACTGCTTGTCTATTTTGACTTGAAGACGCAGAGGGAGGTTCAGGTCGCAACTGAAATCAACAATTTAACGAGGCAGATGCTTGACATTATAGATGAAAGGCGCTCGTTTATAAGAGAGCTTGAACAACGTTTGCCGACAAATGTTATGACGTATAAGACAAGGCAGGAACAAGGGCCTGCGAAAGGATGATATGATAAGGGCGATGGAGATGAGGTCGACAGATTTACAGTTGCACCATCAGGCCATGAAGGTGTTTCACTTTTATAAGTCTTTGTAATCAAGGTCGGCTTGGGGGGTATCTTTTTTGATTATGGGTTATTTTTTGTTAAAATGTGT
>BQNB010008776.1:55064-81566 GCA_026074375.1 Tanacetum coccineum
CTCAATAGAGTATTAAGTTGACAAGCGAACTTATATAGCCAGCTGATAGGATCAGAGGTCTACTGTGTAAGTTCGACAAAGGAGTAAATGCCTATAATAACAACTATAATTAAAGCGATAGCATTTACTCCTTACAACATTCTCTATTTATGCTAATACGAGGTTGCGTCCTTAATGGGGGTAGTTGCAACGTGTCAAGAAACTAGTGGAGGATGCACGAGGTATTTAATGCACGTCCATTCTTGAAAACTACCCGCCCATACTTTAGTGAATAGTTCTGCCAACTATTCACTACTTTTCCCAACTTCATATTTGGTACAGGCTTTAACTTAAACCAATGTTTATCCCGCTATAAACACTTGTTAAGTTTTCCGCCTTCATCAGAGAACAATTTTTAAGCTAATATCCATCCCAGCTGATGAGTATGTCTTCAAGTGATCTTCGACTTCCTTGACGATGTCTTTGACTTGAATACGTCTGGCGTTGCTCTTTGAGGTTTTGTATTCAGAGAGTCCTTTTACTGCCAGCTGATGCTTTGCACTCAGCTGGTCTTCTTTACCTCTGAGTCCACCACTCAGAGGTTTACATCTGAGTCCACCACTCAGAGGTTCTCTAACACTTAGCCTAATTTCTGTTTAAATCCAGGCAAGGATCATTGGTCTCTGAATCGGCCCAACAGAGTTCTTTACATCCAATGTGAAATTTGAACTTAGGATTATGTTGTATATTTTTTTGCCATAGGCAAAGTGAGAACTTTCATTACCAAGGTAAACAGACAAGGGTACCACTTGGAAAGTATCCATTTTTCTCACCATTTAAACAAATGGAGAATTTAGCAGTAGAAACACATACCATGATCTATTTTACCATTTTCTCATGGAAATCTTTTGCAATGCCAATCTTTATACAACATCTGCTAGGCCCACTTTTCCTATCATACCCCTTCAACAACTCTTGAGTAATGAGGATATTATCTTGGATTACTCTCCCTTGAATGAAAGCACTTTGATTCAAGTTAACCAGCTTATGAAGGCATTCTTTCAGTTAAGATTTTGCTTATGCACTTGTAAATCACATTGAAACATGCAATTGGTCTATAGTCTCAAACCTTTTTAGGAGTGCTTATTTTGGGAATGAGGGATATGATGGTAGCATTCATCTCAGCAAGAAGCTTTTCAGTGGTGAAAAATTCCTTAATAGCGATACAAACATCATTACCTACAATCTTCCAGGCTTTTTTAAAGAAAGTAGAAGTATAACCATTAGGGCCTAGAGCTTTATTATGTCCAATGTTAAATATAGCATTTTCGATCTCATGAGTAATCTCCTTAACCATTTCCATAGCTTCTTCATTATTCAGCTTTGTGTCAAACACTCCCTCAAAATTTATGAAGTCATTTGTCACATGGCCAATCTCCAAGAAAACTCTTGATATGATCACATAATTGATTCCCCATCAACTTACCTTCTAACCTATTACCATCATCATCACAAATGGTGACAATTTTATTACTTATCTTCTACTTTTAATGACTTTGTGGAAGAATTAATTGTTTCTGTCCCCTTTGCAGATCCATTCGACTTTTGCTTTTTGAAATAAGAAGCTCTTGGTTTAGTTGATGGTTGTATAGATTCAATAATCACTAAATCTCTTGATAATCCGTTCTACTTGTTGAACTAATCAATGGCAATGTGCTCGAGTTTAAAATTGCTATGACGCATTAACTTTGCTCTAAGTTGGAAGTGGAGAGGATTTAAGTTTCTGGACCACTCTTCATCTTTAGTTTTATGAGCCTATAATTCAAGGGATGGTTCAATGTAACATGGGTTTAAATTACATTGCATCAAATCTATATCAGTATGCCAAAAGACGGGTGTTCTTTGAGCCAAAACAAATTGATGAAGACACATCTTCTTATGAAGGTGTTACTTTACAATCAAGAAAAGTTATCATTGAAGCAATTAAAAAACTCTTTCCCCGTGATCAAGGCATTCTTCCTTGCACACCTCTTACAGAAATGCTTAAATACGCAAGACTTCTAGAAGCTGATGTCAGCTGTAGAGAAGGGTTTGGAAGGAGAATTGGGAAACAGTTATATTTGGCTAATGTTAATGACTTGATAATTCTAACTCAATGCAGTTCTAACTTGATTGCGTAAAGTTTTATACACGTAAAATAATATAATAGATATGAAAATTACCAAACTACCCTTGAGGACAAAAGTGGTAAGGAAAATTCTCACAAATATATAATAATACGTATATTTACCGGTAAGTGATTACCGGGTCGTATTCCTTGAAGATTTATGAAATTAAGACCACGTTTGTTGTTTGGACAATGATTTGAATTGGTTCAAAGATGATTTTTTTTCTAAAATCTTAAAAGTGAGCAAATTAAAGGATAATTAAACCTAACTTTAATAACGGGAAATTAAACTTTAACTAAAAACGCAAAACGGGAACCCTAAATGGTGATTAGAAACCCTAAATTTCCAAAATTAAACCTAAAATGAATTTTTCTCTTTTAATAGACTCTAATTGACTAAAAAGTAAGTTTAAAGAAAACTAGAACAAAAACGGAGTTAAATTGAGCTTAAAAACACGAAAAACGTGAACGGAAACGAATCCCGTTCTTTAAAAATTGAAATTTTGAAATTTTAACCCTACGGAAGCAAAACTAATTTTCCTAGAAACTATATGATAAAAGAAAATTTTCTAAAAAAGAATTATATTTTTTTGATTATTTTTCTATTTTTTATGAATTTTTAAAGTTTTTAATAAAAATAAATGTTTAAAAATACTAAACTAAATATAAAAATTCTGAAAAAATTATAGAAAGTAGCTTGAACTAAGAGGAATCTAGGAAAAATAAGTTGGGAAACACAGCTTATCGAATAAGCTGTGTAATAAGCTAAAACAGCTTATTGTACAAAAAAGGCTTAAATGTATCTAAGTAATAGATTTTGTAAAACTAGAATGAAAAAGACCCCAGGGCACGTTGGTAGTGAGTGTGTGTTGTGAGGTGTTATAAAAGGTGAGGATGTTGAGGTCGGGGGTTCGAGCCTTGCTCACCCCCGATTTCCATCTTCCCTTTTTTTTAGAAAAACTTTAAAAAACAAAGTTGTAGAAAAACTGAAAAGAAACAAATTTAATAAAAGCAATTATTATTGAAATTCACTAAATAAGCTGAAAAGTTGGCTTAAAAGACAGAAAATGCTTAACTACAATTTTTTTTCTTTTTATCAAAATTTAAGAACTCTAAAAGCTTTAATAAGCTGAATCTAATGAACAAAAGCTACTTTTAACCCTAGTCTAACCTAATAAGCTAGTTTGAAAAGAGATAAGCACAAATTGATAAGCCATAAGCTGAAAATCAAAATAAGCTTTTAATGAAAACCTTAAACCAAACAGCCTCTTGAGGCAACTTTGAGCTTAAATTTAAACTAGCTAATAGAACCTTATGGCAATAAGCACTATACCTACTTAAAGCTAATCTTCCAAACTACTTGTAAAATTAATTAAAAAGCAATTTGAAATCTTAATGATCATTTAAGGGCTATTTTGGATATAATAAAGATATGTGATTTCTCACATATCACTTCCTGGGAGACAACTCGGTTGTTTTTAATTGTTTATGATGTGAAATTTAATTGTTTTATTGAGTCTGTCTTTCCAGACATTCCATATGGCATATTGAACCCCTCTGGATACGACGTATGGACATGTCTGGACGCTATCAGTTTTTAAAACTCAGTATTTAATTTCTAGCTCTTCTTGTTGTTCTAGCTACTTGATGCCTATTTTGGGCCATTTGTCGGTAGCCGCGGATTTGATCTTCTTGAGTTGGCAGTTCTGTTTGTGTTTGTGTAGAACTTCTGTTGAGGATGCTTGGTCTTCTGGAAGTCATTTCTTTGACTCTTTTTTTCAACTGTTCTTTAAAGATTTTATTGGGATCTTCAAAGACGTGTATTTTTCCGTCTATTCTTTTTACCGGGAGTTTTCCACTGATGGAGAAACTATCAAGTCTTTTGGCCAGGCTTGATATTGAGTCTTCAAGGTCAGCGGGCTGAACTTCTTTTTCTATAATCGTATGAATTTCCTGTTTGAGCTTGTCAAACTTTTCTTCAAGCTCAATTAACTTCTGACTTTGCTTAGTGGCCAAATAAAGTAAAGTGTTATTTTGTTTTATAACAGCGTTTACTTGAACAGCCAATCCTCCTTTGTAATCAGATGTTTTTGCAAAACCAACTGCTGGTGATTCAAGGTCTTCAGTGGCTTGTATAGCTTCTTGATATTCAGTTGTTGCCTTTAAATTGGCAAGACTCATCCGGTGATGAGTTTCTTAACTTCGTGAAGAAGGTGTTCAACCTTCTGGATCTTCTGATTAAGATCTTCTGTTAGTCTAAGGGCTTCTTTTTCGACTAACTTTGGTTGCTCAGCTATCTCTTGAACAAGGTTCAAGACTTCTCTTTTAGTGAGTGGTTTGGACTGTTGGATCTCAGTTGAAGGCTTTTTCTGGTTTCACTCTGTGTTTTTCTCAGTAATTCCTCACAAGATTCAAGCTTTTCTTGACAATTTTGGACTCTAGACTCAAGTTCTTTTTGTTTTTCAGAAATACTTTTGTAATTTTTGAGTGCTACCTTAGAAAATAGATTTAAACGATTATAAACACAAGCTAGATTATTAGCTAAATCGGTTGATGTAGGTTTAGGACTAGTTTCATTAAAAACGATATATTCAGGATCTACAGTTCGTGAATTATCGTACCAATACTGTATTTCTTGCTCAAAGCGCTCGGACATAACATTAAAAACTTCAAAGGATAAATTTACAAACTTGTTTTAGATTCACCAAACGGTTAACTTCAAACTTTTCCCGTCTCTTACGGTACTTTTTATAAAGAAGCAATTGCGCTGTCTTTTATAAAAAACAAGTGGTTTTATGAAATTTTTAATAGAAATGTTACCGCAGAAATACGAATTATTGATAGAATAATACCTTTACTGCTTTTCCTGAATATACCTGAAGGGTTTAGCCTTCCATAGAGCTAAGAACGTTTTGATTCAAAGCTCTGATACCAAGATGAAAATTACGTTGCCAGGAATTTTTATCTTGTATTAAAGCTCAAAAACTAAAACTTTAAAGTACAAGTATTACTTAAAACACACATTTTTATTAAAATACTGCGGAAGCTTGATATTACAAGGGTGGTGGAAGTAGTAGTGATGGTGGTTTTCAATGATCTTTTACAACTGATATTACAAGCCTTTTATAGGCCAAATGAAAAGAAATAAACTAAGAATATGCTTTTAGCATAAAGCATATGCTTTGGCATCTGGCATATTCTAGGGAATAAACCATGGCATATGCCAAGGAATATTCTGAGCCATTATTTAATACAATAATTCATAATAATTAAACATAGGTGGGGCCGACGTCTTTTTATCCTTTTGGACTTTTGTAGGATCGTTTAATTCATAACACGGGTGATGATTCTTGTGATTATGCTAGTTTCTAGAGAGAGAAACACATGAGAGGGATTTTCTAGTGAGAGAAAATGTGTTTAATAAGAAAAGTGAAAATGACCTTTGAGAGTTTAGGAAATGAAACATACAACCTTGGAATTTATGTTTATTGAATTAAACAATACGCGGTTAATAAATCTAGCACAATATGACATTTAATTGAGCAAGTCTCAAAGGATATATCTCACTTGGTGAGATTGAACACATGAATGGATACATTGAGTATTACTAAGGATTCATCATGTACTTCATATTGTATGTGGGGTTGGTTGTAATTTATGCATGAGTACAAGATGAGCTGACAACAACACTATCTAAGTGAGAGTCTTTAGATGACTATAAAAACCAACGTTCTAATGGAAGTTGTTTCGGATATAAAAATTCATTACTGAGATTGGATTCGTCCCTAGTAATGAAGAACCTATGGATATTTATTGCGTAAGTTCTAACGCGATTATCATAGATAGAGTACATAACTGTTGTAGTGTAGTATAGGCAAAACTCGGGGGGTTATTATCATTCTCTAGGGGAATAGTGAGGTAGGTTCGACAATGTATGTTACTAGGGTCTAAAGATTGAGGGAAGAGTATTTTTGTATTTTTATATTTTTTTAAAAGCAAGTTAAAAAATCTCGGGTTTTGAAGAGAGGGTTGATTAAACTACTAACTACTCCTAAATCTAATCTAATTATGAAGAAAAGTGATTTGGTGAGAAACTCATATAGGTAAACAAACGTGTCTACTTAGTCATAAACTACTCCCTAGTTGATCTCTCTAATCTTATTGCCCGTTACCCTCGTTAGGGTAATGTGTAAGTATTCCCCTAATTCTGCAGCGACTTGGTCAGGCTCGCGTTCTATGTGCCAACCTAGTCGGGAGTTACCTGTCAAACACGCTCCTACTAAATAGTTAATCAGGCGCAATAAGTACTTAAGAAGGAATCTACCTAATATTCAATTAGTTATGAAGAACTATGTTAGGAATACGAAAGTATCGGTTACTTCTATTGATATCATAGGTAGCTTGTTAAGTAATATTTGAAAACTTAGTAGGCTAGTTAGTCCAAGGCCCATGGAAAGCCCATGAAAGCCAAGGCCTTATCCGACCACTCTAAGTATAAATACCCTTTTCCATGATATGGAAAGGGTGTTGGTTGTTCATTTCTTATACATAGTAATCTAGTCTTTCTTTCTTTCTCTCTCTAAGTGTTCATCCAACCACCTCTCTTTCTCTCTCTAAAACTTTACATTGAATCCATACCTTGTGTATGTTAAGATATTCTACAATTGGTATCAAGAGTCATGGGGTGCTTGTAAAGGTTTAGTGTGCGTTTGTTACTCCTTTTAGGCGTGTTTGTTGGTTCGAACCTTTTAAGAATTTTTACAGTTTTTGAGGGTTTAAAAACTATAAAGCTTTAATCTTTCTTCTTTATTTATCTTACTATAGACTAGTTGTACAAGAAACTCTTTGAAAAAACATCAAAAATTTCATCTTTTTTAGTCTTTTTGGTTTGAAAAAGGATTTTGTACCTTGAATCTTGATTTCAAATTTTTCATGTCAAAAACGTTAAAGTTTGTGTTTTTAAGGTTCTAATAGTCTTAGATAGGTAAGAAGTACAAGAAAAATCGGGTAAAAAGGTCAAAAGGTGAGTCTTTTTAAGATTTTAGTGTTTTGAGTTTCGTGTTTTAGGCAAATTATACGTGCTTATTAATGTGAATTATACGTGCTTCTTAAGGCGAGTTATACGTGTTACTTAAGGCGAGTTATACGTACTTCTTAAGGCGAGTTATACGTGTTACTTAAGGCGAGTTATACGTGTCTCTTAAGGCGAGTTATACGTATTTCTTAAGGCGAGTTATACGTTTCATCTTCAGGCGAATTATACGTATTCTCACTAGACGAATTATACATATATTTATTAGGCGATTTATACTTCATCATTTGGGCGATTTATACATCATCATTTGAACAATTTATACATCAACCTTTGAGGTGATTTATACGCTTTGCCTGGGAGATTTATATGCTTTGCTTAGGAGAACTATACACTTTCATTAGGAGAATTATACGGTTGTTCTTTGATTTGTAAAATCCCGTGAAAATTTGTTTTCCCGGTTTTATCAAGAATTACAAAATCCCGTGTATTCCAAAGACTTAATCACATTAATCTAATCTCACTTTAACACAACAACCTCCAATCACTGTATGATCATCTTTCATCTTAATCACATATCAAATCAAAATGGATTCAATCATTCCAATTGGTCAAAAGAATACTCTTGCTGAGTACATGATACTCTCTAGTGCTGACAATCGTCTACTAATGTTGGACAAGACCCACGAATATGTTTCTTGGAAAAGTAGAATGGAGTTATACATGCAAAACAGAGAGAACGGAAGAATGATACTTGAATTAGTCCAACACGGTCCACTCATTTGGCCTACTATTCAAGAAAATGGGGTGACCATGACAAAGAAATATGCTGAATTGTATGCTACAGAGAAAATCCAAGCTGATTGTGATCTCAAGGCAACTAATATCATTCTTCAAGTTCTACCATCTGATATCTATTCACTTGTTAATCATCATAGAGTTGCCAAGGATCTATGGGAAAAAGTTCAACTTTTTAATGCAAGGTACTCTTTAACAAAAGCATGAAAGAGAGTGTAAATCTGTATGATGCATTTTGATATGTTTACTCCACATCAAGGGGTGATCACTTCAATCAATATTACTTGAGATTCACTCAGCTGATTAATGACATGAACATTTACAAAATAAAAATGGAGCAATTTCAAGTTAATACTAAGTTCTTAACCAGTCTTCCACCTAAATGGAGTAAGTTTGTGACTGATGTCAAGCTTGTAAAAGATTTGCATACTACCAGCTTTGATCAGCTTCATGCATATCTTGAACAATACGAGCTCCATGCCAACTGAAAGTCCTCTCATGGTGAATGCTAGTCAAAGATCCACTTGCATTAGTGCAAAATATTAAATGACATCCATCTCACTTTCAACATTGATAGTTCTTTATACAAAATCTGCAGTGCTAACAAACAAACAACAGTTTTCACCATCTCAGTCTCCTCAATATGGATCAAATCATCCCACACAACATTACTCAACTACTTATCCATCCACACCACATGCAATCACTTACCTATCAGCACCGACTCAAGTGCGCAACTTTGCCTTATTCATAACTTGTTCATCAAGGGCTTGTCACAAACAACAATCTGTTCCTCAAATTGAATATACTGTCTCCAAGTTAAATCAAACAGGACACACCTTGCTGAACTTTCCTTATAAATAGACTAAGTCGTACATGAGTCTGTGTTAGTAAGAGCTAGTATGACACCTATGTTGATCGCCATGGATAGATCCGAAATAGATACTATCACTAATATATGTATGATAGAGACGGTTTCTGTACTTCAAATAGGCTACCATACCGTCACCGATCTTTCGATCTCTTCTTATCTTACAGCATCGCGTCCCATCCTTAGTGCTCCTCTATAAAATCAGATCGTCATCTGTTCACACGTCAGTATAAAACATAACCTGTATGAGTGACTCCATCCTAAACATCAAGACACTCAATTCGCAAACTATTCATGATGGTACGAGTTGGGAAGAGTGACAATTTCTGACAGAGTCACAGCCAACTCCAGATCCGTCCTCAGGCGCCCGACGCACCAAAATCTCTCTCGTATGCTCGCTTGGTACCCCCTTCAGGTCTAATGATAATCGAGTATCACCCTTAGGCAACTTGCACCAACCGGGCACAATTATTCAGGTTCACATCCCTCAGGGTTGTGAAGTGTTTACCAACGCCTACTAAGGGGAGGTCTTCTGGTCCAAGGTCTCTACAGTGTCTAAAGACAAAGAGGAAGAAAGGAGAAAAGGCGATCGGGGGAACAGGGACTGCCATCATGGTTTAGGGAAAAAGTTCTATTGGTTGAAGCTCAAGGAAATGGTAAAGTTCTGAATGAGGAAGAATTAGAATTCTTGGCAGATCCTGGTATTACAAAAGGTCCAGTTACACAGTCGGTCATCATACACAATGCAACTTATCAAGCAGATGATTTGGATGCATATGATTCTGACTGTGACGAGATCTCTACAGCCAAAGCAATTCTTATGGCTAATTTGGTAGTTACGGTCAGATGTTCTTCTGAGGTATCAATCTTGACAACCCTAATAATCGATTTGCTAAAACAAAGTGTTGCAAGAGAGTGCGTATATGCTGAACCTCTTATCATTTTTTGGAACATCCAGAGAATGAGATACATAGTGATAGTAATATCATTCCGCACTCTTAGTATCTGATTGAATCACAAAATGCAGCTATTCAGGATACAAATTATTCTGCACAACAAGATGCCTTGATATTATCTGTGTTTGAACAACTGTTAAATCAAGTAACTAACTGTAACAAGGTCAATAACGATAATCTAATTGCCAATGAATCCTTATCTGCTGATCTTGAAAGATACATAGAACGGGTAAAATTGCTAGAAGAAAGACAAAATGTGGATTTAAGTACTCGAGAAAAGCTTATAATAGATGATATAATTCAGGAGAAAAATTGCCACAGTTTGCGGATTTTGAAAAGAAATTAACTATCTTAAACAAACTCTTTCTGAACAATCAAAGGAAAAGGAATTGTGAAAGTTTAATTTCTGAATCTTTTTTCGTTGCTATAAAAGGAAGAAATGTTTTTCATTTTAACTTTTCTTTCACCGAGTCCTCTTATCGAGTTTGAGCAGAAAATCAACGAAAGCCTTTTGAGTTCATTACAACGATTACAAACGATTTTCTTTCTCAAACGTAAGTTGTTAAGCGTTTTGAATCAGATCTAACATGTTTTTGGCTTATCGAGTTTAAACTCGGTAACATTCATATATTACCGAGTTTGTGAATTTACTGAAATTGTGTTAAAAGTTATGATCAAAGACGATAACAGTAGATGATTGTGTGAAGTTAACTAAACCATAACTGAGAAAACGTTCAGACATATAAATTCGATGAAAAAAATTAAAACTCGGAAAAGATTGAGGTTTATCGAGTTTGATGATTATCGAGTTTGATTTGATGGTATTATTTTTGGTATTAAAAGACTTGAGTTTTGGATAAAGGGTTTTCATTTTTATCTCTTTTGTCCAAATTCAGTAAAAGTCAAATGTCAAACTCAGTAAAAATCAAAATGTCAAATTCAGTAAAGTCAAAAAGTCAAAATCAGGAACAATGAGTTTTGTGGATAAGTAAATGCTTTTGATGATTCATGCTCGACTGTTTGTGGAACAAAACGATCAGTTTCTCATGTGTTTTTAAAACAACCGATAATTGTGCATCAGGAAACAAGTTTTTTAATGAATTCTAAGATATGGGTCACATATGTCTATTCATAATTGTTTAAGTGGTCTAAGTCATGTCCGGTTTCGATCGTTTTCTGCAATGAACAGAATGAGGAGTGAGTGACTTAGTGACCATTCAGTTAATGAATTAGATGTGTTTGTCTTCATTGATTAGGATTCATGTCAAAAAGTGAAAGTGGAAAAGTTTTTATAACTTGAATCTGAAAATCCAAGTCTCAATTGTTTAAGTGGTCTAAGTCATGTCCGGTTTCGGCCGTTTTCTGCAATGAACAGAATGAGGAGTGAGTGACTTAGTGACCATTCAATTGTGGATTTGTGATTCTATGATTATCATTATAAAGAAAGTTTTTGGCAAAAATATTTTTGGAAACGTTCTCAAAATCTATTATTGTGTCAAAAAGATACTCTTTCACAAAAATAGTTTTAAGAAGTTGTATGATTTCTCTTTCATTTTTCACAAAAAGAGTCTTGATTCAAAATCAAAAGAGACATCTTCATCATTCTTGAAAGAGTATCATGTCACAAAGAATTTCTGGTGAGGATATTCTAAAAACAGAACAAGAGAGCTAAATCCATACGCAAAAAACCAAATTAAAAGTGTGTTCGAAAAAGAATTGCCAGAACACACAAAAATGATAAATCAAAAGAACAATTCGAATAAAGCGTATGGCATGTGCTAGAAAAAGCAAGAACGAGCACATGAGAAAGAAACTGATCAAAAATATGTTCAAAAAGAATTGCCAGAACATATAAAACAGACAGAGTGGAAAAAGACAAAAATGTCAAATGAATTATTTGTTATCTAACCTCTTAATTTTATTCATTCAGTAATCATCATGGCACAACAACAACATGCAGCTGATGTTCATCCAGACGAACTGTGTCCTCCAAACAAACGATATGATCTTATGGATGCCAACAAGAAGGTTGATCTTGAACAAGTGCAATGTCCACCCGAAAGCAAAATACTGACGAATATCATCAAGAATCATCCTTTACGATTCAGTATTGCTGCTTCTTCCTCTGTACCATGGATCTATATGGCACAGTTCTGGCATACTTTGAAGGAAGACGGATCAAAGTATAGGCTCACATTTATGCTTGACAAGAAAGTGCTTTCTCTTACACTGGATGACTTCAGGACAATCTTTCACTTACCACAAGCAAATGCCAACAATCATGATAGCTTTGTGCCACCACCATCATTTTTAGACATGGTTCCATTCTATAAACAACAATTGGGCTTTACAATGGAGCTGAAGACATCATCAAGCTTTAAGACAACTGGTCTTCTGCAGCCATGGCAAACGTTATGCAAGATATTTTCCAAATGCTTGACAACACGTGTCACTGGATGGGATCAACCGCCGTTGCAGATAATGCAAATGATGTATTGCTTTGTCAATAACATTCATGTGGATTATGCGGAGCTGCTATGGGAAGGACTTTACTATTCTCTTCATCATCCAACATCTTCGATTCCTTATCCAAGATTTACAAAGATCATCATTAGTCATTACATGACTTGATGGCACTCTGCAACAGATTGATAAAGCATTGGACTATCGAGTCAAGGAATTTTGGATTAACAGGACTAATCCACGGATGAACGCCAGATTTTAGACAAAGAAAGATGTTGACAGAAGCAAGGACTTCATGTTCGCTATCCAGAAACGACTAAAGACAAGACATATCTTTCGGAATCTGGAGAGCTTTGTTGGTGGATGGATTCGAGAAGGCGACTACCGGTTACTGCAGAGAACCAAATGAGGGGTAGTCTATTTTATACATTGCTGTAATATGTAAATTATAATGTAGTGACTAAGACTGTAGCTTAGGCTTGTAGATTAAGTAACTATATATTTCACATTTGGATTATATAAACCTGACACACTTTCTCCCAAATTTTCCTAAACTTAAATCAATTGAGACCCAAAATCTCAACGGATTTGAAATTTTTGCTCGGGGGAGAAAATGTGATTTAATTATGAAAATCTGATATAAAATGTGATCTTTTAAACTCAAGTGTAGGCTCCTCCATATGTGCTAAACTGTTTCGAATATCGATGCACATATTAAGGGGGAGCGAATGGTATATGATGGCGAAGAGAACAGTACCAAAAGACCGACCCCGTATTTACTTTATCGGAGTTATAAGGATGGTATGGTTAGGTACATGTTCCCATGATCCCGCCAGAGCCGGAGGGATCTACCCAGGGACAATCCACTAGTTAGTGTAGAAGTCCTTAGGTATGATTACAAAAGGAGTTATGTGAGAAGAAGGGAATAGTGCGGACTGAGATGGAGCTAGTACTGGAATAAACCCAACAAGGTTCTAGTAATGAAGTCTCGGTAAGCACTGAAGGGGTTGAAGAATGAAAAAGAAATGTTAAGATAAAGGGTGAAAAGAAAGCAGCCCTCCTTAAACATTAGGCACTTAAACCTTAGGCATAACCGGTTCACTGTATATGCGTCAGAATCACATGGTTTATTGTTGACATTGAAGGACAAGTATCATGGACCCAGTGGATACGCATGCACAAACCTGCCCTAAGCCACTCAAGATCCCTCAAAGGATTCCTTGTTTTCACCTCTCATGGAGATCAATAACATTTCTATCGACTCTCTCACTCCGGTTAGACGATATTGAAAAGGTGGCATCCGCTCCAAAGCTTCGACTACCAAAAACCAAAAATGCTCTATTAGGGTCTAGAAGCCATGAGATCACAATAAATCTTTAGGACACTATTCCAATATACTTGTGTTACACACACTGTGAAAACAAGGATTATCTTAAGAGTCCTACGCATTATCCTTGTGATATTGCGAGAACATCCGAGTGATACAAAAGTATTCACAGTGAAGATGGAAATCCTGCTAGAGGCAACATCAAACAAGCTCTAGGTAGAGCGAATTTGAGATCCTTAATGATCAAACCTTGTGACACTAGGTATCCGATTTCGGTCCAGATTATGAATACGGAGGATGCAATTTGGATAAAAGCTTAAAACTCTCGATGGGTTACAAAAAATCAACTTTAACTAGTGACACATCGATTGTTTTTCAAATCAAATTTTACTTCTATGCGGTGAAGATAGTAACTCACTATTCACTCTTACTGTTCTAATTAGTAGCAATACTATTAGATGAGGTAGCCTGCGTTTGAGTGTCCGGTAAAGAGATACTAGCAAGCTACAGTGAATTAATGCATCTGCGTTAATGATCTAACACGTGAGCTGAAACCCTGTCAAAGAGGTTCTTATAATGAACTACCGGATCACAATTATAGTATTATTACTGGTAAAACGTCCTCAAAACAGAAACGGAGGTTTAATTGCAGTACCGAACTCTGACGAATGACAAAGCAGATTCGTCACCAGCTTATTGTTAACTGTTGATTTCGCAGGATTACATAAAGATGGAGATGCAGATCTTGTTCTCTAGTAAAAAAAATCATTTCACAACCCCATGCTCACACTTAATGTTCGAATCAATACATCATGACAACTGAAAGACCTTACAACACAGCTTCCCAACTCTTATAAGTAATATCAGGATCCAGTAAGAGTGTGAGATGCGTGGTCCGAAAGTCACAACATCACATGAAGAATATTCTACAACAAGGATGATTAAGAGATTTAAAGTGGATAGTGATCTTAAAGAAAGCTCAAAGATCACTCTAGTCCAAAGAACAAAGCTCAAAGATCACTACTTAATGTACAACGACAAATGTTGAAGAATTAAAAGACTACAAGCCAGAATCAAAGATTTAAATTCAAATATAATGCTAACCACACAATTTATATTTTCTGGGGTGACCTCCCTTAGGGGGAGAATTGTAGGATTATGAAAATTCTGTAAAAGATATCTAGCATAGGTTCAGCTCGTAGTCCTTTATTTTTAATCGTTTAGTTTTACCGTACGACTTATGGTGTTGGTCGGGTCTTACCCACAGATTGTTTAGTCCACTCCATGCCTATTTAGGGTACCAAAACACTTGTATAAATACCCCTTTCCAGCCATGGGAAGGGGTTGGTTGTTCATTTAATAATACACACACTTAAAGGTGTTTTCTCTTACTAAACTAGTCACTTTCTCTCTCTAGAAATTTGGTCAAGCCCAGTGATTCCTAAGCCCCCTTTTGTATTAGTATATCCAATATACTACATATTCCAAGTGTTCAAGTTTCATTGTTAGACATATCTAAGGTGTATTGGATGCTTGGTTTAGTGTTTAAAAGGGTTAATCAAGAAAAGTGCAAGATTAGAGTTTTCTAGTCTTGGAAGCTTGAGTTTTGATTCTAAAGCTAGGGTTTAGAACTATTACTCTTCATCAAAACTTCATCCTAGGTAATCTTAAACTCGACACTCTTTACATTTGTGAATTTTATGTGTATATGAAGTTTATAGAGTAAAGCACAATTTAGGAAACATATAACATGTAAAATTGATTTTTACGCTGATACATGATTGATATACTTGTTCATATGCTATATGATGTTAAAGCATTTATGAACTGGAAGTATAAACATTATGCAAGTATGGTTTAATTTATAAAAGTATATAAATTAATGGTTTAAAAGTTTAATTATTGAAGTTTATGGATAAATAAATGTAAGCACTTGATTTTCTTGAACATAAGATGGACTAAAGGACCTAAAATATATAAGACTTGTAGTATAAATGGTTGTAGAGGACTTGTAACAAATTTACTAGACTAAAAACTTATAAAAACAATTTTTATAAACATTTTAACCAAATGATCCCAAAACTGTCTGTTTTTAATTCGAAAAATAAAAATATTTATTTTTATATAATATTAAAATACTACAGTCCATGACTATCGTAAAGGTATATTAGAAGAACTCGAAAATCCTAGCTCTAAGAAAAGTACGCCATTTGCAAGTTACGATAATATAACTTTTATAAAAATAATTTTATAAAAATAAAATTACTAAATTCGTACAGAAAATTAATGGAAAATAATTTAAATTAGATCAAACTTTAATTAAGAAGACGTTTCTCGAATGACTCACTAAAATCGAGTTAGAACGAATAAGATATGACTTTTACGAGATTTCGCTAATTAAATTTATAAAAATAATTTTATAAAGATACATGAACAGTAAAAATACTGTTCACCAGAGGACTTAAAAGTTATAAATTTAGTATTTTGATAAATCTTCTTATTACGAAAAATATCTGTGTGTGGGGAAACGATAAAGAACTGGGGATCGAAAACGGGGGGGGGGGGAGGGGTGGTTGGAGCTTAAAACAGAAAGGATAGGCTCACGTGTTATACTTGTGCACTATTTCTGACGTGAATAAGTGTTGGTTCGTTTTTAATAAAAAAAAATTGCGAAACATTTTAGAATCACTAAATGATTAATTCTAATATATGATTATAAACTTTATAAATATTATTTTAACAAAGAGCGATATTAACTATTTATAAAACGATTATACGATACCAATACAATGGTTATTATATATCCAATGCGATTAAATATTATTTCACAAATACAAATAGATGGTGATTGTAGCAATATAGAGTTCATAACATACAATATTAGTTATTCAAAGTACTTAGTACTCATATGACCTATACTTACTTAATACACTTTGTTATTCATTCACCCAAGGTGAGTTCATAGCGCACACGTTTTTACGATTTCTATGAATTACAAGTTTTTAGGGTGAGAAAAATGCATGGTTTTTACAATTGACACAAGTGACATTTTTAACCTTATGATTACGTATTGCCTAAGTAATGAGTCGCCCTCCCACAATCATGAACTGGCAATTTACTAGTAAAATCGCGAAAAGTTATGAATAATCTATTTGGGATTGACATCCCCATGTCGGTGATTACTTACATTGGACAAACACATGATATATCCATGTCGAATTAGGATATTTGCGGGTGAGAACCTTCATCAACGGCCAATGTTGGTAATTTATATTGCAATTACATTTATGTCGAGCTTCAGTTGTCGAGCTTAGGAAACTAAATACATTTTTGTGATGTTTTTACATCTGTTTGCATATCATCACATGGGAAATCTTGCCTCATAGTTATCCTACACATAACCACAAAATTTTACAACCGTTATCAAACCGAGTATCTGAATTCACCAAAATTATGTTGACTGTTTATGAAAAGAGTGCACCCAATAAAAGCTTTATCTTCTCTTCTCACATAGGTCACGTCTGAAGCTAAGGCGTATTCACGAGACCCCGATAGGATGACATTGGTAAAGAGGGCTATACATTTTTGTGTACAAGTGCACTCTGACTGCAGTTACATAAAGCAATTGGTGTCTGCATACATTTTGGGAAATATGTTGTTTATGTGCTTGAATCTTTATCTTTTGAACAATGAAGAAGTGAAGCTATGGGCTTTTGTAACAAACAATTTGTTTAAATCTAATGTATTAGTTTTACGACTCTTTTTGAGGTCGTTCTCGTATATATCTTATGCTATTAATCTATGAAGTAACACTCCCATGACCCATATTCCGCTGTGACCCAATATGGGGGTGTTACAAATTGGTCATAAGCTAAGTTATAGAAACCATCTAATGTTTTTGCTGGACTATATCCGTTTTGCAAACAGTGCATTCATGACTAAGGTTTTCACCGGACATACATAACACTAGGTTGATATTGCATTAGGTTGGGTAACTAATGCATTGCATGGTTTGTTTACGTGTTTTATAATACATATTACGTATATTACGATAAGAGTCTTATATTAATACTTATATAAGCTACTCTTGATTTTCAAATTTTGTCATGTCGGATTCAGAGCATTCCATGGTCACTTACACAGAGGTATCTAGTGAGTTTGGAGGATCCTGTCAGACAAAGGGAGCTCGAGAGTCATTGTAAACGGAATGATGGACTTCCAATGAGCAAATGACCCTTATTGCATATGTAAGGCGGTTCTTCAGGCCGCCACCATCACCGTATTACGTGCCTGGCTCCTGAGGAGCTCAGACAGGCACCACCTTCACCTGTCTATGTACCATATAGTACCTAGAGCTTTGTAACCCTGATTTATGCCAACCTGAGGACGATTTGTTTCCACTGAGGAGCAGCTACTGCCTGCTACTGTCTTACCCATTGCTGACTCACCGGGTCATATTACTGAGTCCTATCCCGAGGAGGATTCGGAGGAGGAGGATGATGAGGATCCTGAGGAGGATCCAGCTGATTATCCCACTGACAGAGATGATGAGGAGGAGGAGGAGGAGTCTTCTAGAGACTATGCTGATGACGAGGAGGAGGACGAGGGCGAGGATGAGGAGGAGAAGGAGGAGCACCTAGCTCCAGTCGACTCTGTCCCACCACCCGCATATCATACCACTACTAGGATGTCTATCCGAGCTCAGACACCTATACCATTTCCGTCTGAGGCAGAGGTTGACAGACTTCTTGCCATACCATCACCTCCACCATCACCACTTACATCATACTCATCACCACTACCATAGATACCATCTCCACCACTACCAGTATCATCACCATTACCTATATCACCTCCACCACTACCTGCTAGTTCTACTCATCCATTAGGCTACAGAGCTGCTATGATCCGATTGAGAGCCGAGTCACCATCTACTTCCCATCCACTACTACTACCACCACCTATTATACTTCTACATACCAGGGCATCTATGCCATGATGAGAGTTGCCACACCATCCACTTACTGTTTAGCATCACCATCAGGGACACCACCATCAGGGACACCACCATCAGGGACACCACCGATCTTACCCATACCATTACCAACATCATCACCACCTTTTCTTCTACCCTCTACTGACTATAGAGAAAATGTTCCCGAGGTTATGTTACCGCCTCGGATGAGGTTGTGCATTGCTCTCGGTCCCAGATATGAGATCGAAGAGTGTTCATCTGCTCCTACTGCTAGGCCCACTAGAGGATTTAGAGCAGATTATGGTTTTGTTGGCACTATGGATGCCGAGATTAGACGTAACCAAAAAATACGGAGAAGGTTACAAATACTAATATTTTGGGAAGAACTAGATGAGAATTTGTAAGAGCTATCCAGCGACCTGATGTGGCAGAGTTAGGGTCAGAGGATTACAAAAGATTTTTGTCACTACTATTGAGGCAGGATAATATGAATTTATGGGAGGCTTGGATGATGCACATAGAGGATAGATCTTGATGACGGTCAACCAACCTTATTACGTCACATAGGCGCTCCCATGCTTGCACGGCTAGAACTTATAGAGTGAGGCCTAGACTTCTCGTAAGGCTTGTGTACAGTTCTATGGATGCGCCAGTGATATGACACATTCTGAGGTTAGAGAGCAGTGCGGACTATGGTTTGTAGCACAACAGACTGAGATATTGACACTTTGTGGGCTGTAGACAGCAAGACACAGGTCACAACTTGCAGAGGCACGACTCTATGAGGACATTAGCATACTTCAGATGTAGAACTCACAGAGTCCATCAGAGACCTTGTTAGGATCCAGCACAACCTGATGTACGAAGGCGGCCCGTAGGTAGTTCTTAGAGTCTGGTTAGTCTAGCACATTTTGATAGCCTAACTAAAGTATAAAAGAAACTCCCGGCTAGTAGGGCTCTAGGTTTTAATTTCATCTTGTAACCTAATGGTAGTGATCATTTTGTAACCGAACCGGTCATGTATGTTTTCTAGATTATATATGGAATGGATGTATTATGTCATGTCTGTAATCGAATTTTATATGATGAATTCGATTAGCTACAACATTGTTAATTTTCAATTCAGTATATATTTCACTGTGTGATTGTCTCATTTATTATTAGTGTATATGTCATGTCACGGTTATGATTGTATGAAATCTAACGTGTATTATATTTTCTTGTAATTTAAAGAAAATGGCACTAAAGAAAAGAACCACGAGATCATCACCAGCCACAAACTAGCACAACAACCACACCCACTACCCCGAATGTCTGATGAGCAACTAAGAACTAATTAAATTACCCAAGGAGTTGCTGACCTGTTGGCAGAACGTAATACCACCAGAAGCATAAATGGTGAAGACAGCCATGATTCAAGCACAGGTGTAAGGAGACAAGCTTCTCTTGCTCGTGAGTGCACTTACCCAGATTTCATGAAATGCAAACCCCTATATTTTAAGGGTACTGAAGGAGTTGTCGAGTTGACTCAGTTGTTTGAAAGAATGCAAACTGTGTTCCGTATAAGCAACTGCACTGTGGAAAACTAAATCAAGTTTGCCACTTGTACTCTTCTTGGAAGTGCTCTAACGTGGTGGAACTCCCACGTTAGGACTGTTGGTCACGATGTTGCGTATGCAATGACTTAGACAAACCTGAAAAAGATGATGACCAACCAGCAGCAGCCTCCCAAAAGGCAAAATGTGGCACGGGCTTATACTGCAGGGTCTGGTGAGAAGAAACCTTACGGAGGATCTAAACCTATATACTCTAAATGCAACTATCACCATGATGGTCAGTGTGATCCTAAATGCTACAAGTGCAACAGAGTTGGACATCTGGCCCGTGACTGTAGGAGTCCTGCAAATGCCAATACTTCTAATAACCAAAGGGGCACTAGGGCAGGTCAGAAAGCCACTTGCTTTGAGTGTGGAGCCTAAGGACATTTCAAGAGGGAGTGTCCAAAGCTAAAGAACAACAACCGTGGTAATCAAGGTGGAAATGGCAATGCTCCAGCAAAAGTGTATGTGGTGGGCAATGCAGGGACAAACCCGGACTCATATATCATTACAGGTACGTTCCTTCTAAACAACCGCTATGCTTATATCCTATTTGATACTGGTGCCGATAGGAGTTTTGTGTCTACTGCATTTAGCTCCCAATATGATATCACACCAACTACATTAGACCATTATTACGATGTTGAACTAGCTGACGGGAAAATAATTGTCACACCCCCAGACGGGGCCTAGACGGAATACGTGTCCAAGGCATGACTCCCATAACAATCCGATCACAAAGCAATAAAGAACGACCACTAATCATGGACGTTTAAAAAAAATTACTCGTTGCACAACAGAAAATAAATTTAAGTTTTACAACCCATAATATTTAAGTTAGATGTAGCGGAAGCATAACAAAGTTTTGATAAAGACACCGAAGTAAAGAAAGATAAAGTCTTGAAATTGGCAAGTCACATGCACCATAGACGCCACATAGCACCAAGACTCAATCCAAGCTAAACACCTGAAAAAACATGTTTAAAAATGTCAACATAATGTTGGTGAAGATTCATAGTTTAAGTATACAAGATTGGACCACAAGAGTTTCCAAACGTATGCGACTACTAAAAACAGAAACATCATCACATAAAAAGTATTTACTATTACGACTAAGCTCGAGTGACACTAAGCTAAATAATCAACGAGGATATTCACACATCCTGTCACAATATAGTATTTCCTCCCTAACCGGTTTGTCTCCCAAACAAAAGACCACCATAAAAAAGCACAATCACATGACATATATTCCGTTTGTTCTTCGTTTAAGTGGAACCAAAGTGATAAGGATAATTAGTCCAATAGATCTATTATACTCACTCGCGCACCCTCAACCGAATCCTCCGGTCGAAGAAATTAACAGTTCATGAGAATTCGGGCATAGTAGGTTTGTAAGCAACTTAGCAACACCATAAACATTGTAAAACTCCACGTAAAGAAATTGTGTCCAATTTAAAACCAAACAATGTTTCCTCCACCCCCATAGATAAAGCATTTGTAAATCAGTAAAAACGTGGGGCTATGAACTCACCTTAACAAGGATAAGCGATAACCACAACAACGATGATGGTATAGGGAGGTCTAGCCGCGACCTAGAGTAAATATGGGTATGACTTAGCATTCGGCAAAGTAAACAAGTAAAGCATCCATGTTTATCATTTAAAGCATCCGAGTGTGTTTGCGTTCTAGTAATAAAAGACTTAGATAAATTTATAACATCTTTGATGAATCTCGACACTTGAAAAAAAATTACTATTTATAGAAACCTTTCCTTTTTAGGAAAGTTTTTAGTTTCGAAATGTATAGCGTCCCCTTTTTCTTAAGTTTCCATATTTTCAATTCGCTTCAACAATTCTAAACCGCCTAATCCTTATGTTTAAATCGCCTAAATGTCCAATTCGTACCATTTTTAATAATCCTACTTTTTATTAAGGTCGGCATCTCAAATAACCTTTCATGACATTTCTAGTTGTTCTAATTAATTACCTATCATTTCTATATGTTTCGCTCGCATCTAAAATACCAAAAATCATCCGAAAGTGCCCGGAAACCCATTTTACTATTCCTAACAGCCCATTATTCATCCATTTTGCCGAACAATGTTTCGAGTTTCATTTGGGCACATTACTTGACTGCCTTTAAGTCCGATTTTTAAAGTGTGATATATGAAAAATTATATAGTTCGAATTAAACTTTTCTTCAAAAACTACTTTTACGCCTAACTAAACCATTTTTAGATCGCCTCAATAAACCACAAAACTAATTCGGGACAGCAAGGTTGTTTTACCGAAATACGACCAAAACTCAACCCAACTCGCATATTAGTGCCTAATCTAGCCCTAATCTTTATTTACCAATAACCAACCAACAAAACTAAACCTTGATCTACCCTAATCTCTATTGTTGAAACTCTCATCAACTCTCCAATCTCACCAAGAACATAATATAAGACATAAACATAAAGTGGTAACCATGTTTACTTCCATTTATAAAAGATGGCAAAGTGTGTGTTAAAATTTTCTTTTGTAAAAGTTTAACCACAAACACATGGATCTTTAATATAAACCTAGACTATAGAAATTATGGATGAAACCAAGTAAGTATCATGTAAACTTACCAATCAAGAAGAATATATAGGCAAAAACACTAGATCTATACCCAAGGATTAAAGATCTTCAAAAAACCCAAAAGATCTTGCAACCCGAATCTTGAAATCTTGAAAATCTTTTGAATTAACGCTTCACAAAAGAACACTTAGATATAACTAGAATAAACTTTAAACACTTGGATCTTACTAAAATCAAAAGTTATGGATGTGCTTGGGTGGTGATGGTGTGCCGTAAGCTAGCAAAGAGGAGAGGGAGAGAAAAGAGTTTTGTTGAGGCTTGCAAATGGAAGTAAACCCTAAGTGTGAGAATGTATTCTTATTTATAGTAGGAGAGTTAGGGTTTTTGTGGTATCATAGACTCATGTCATGTGGCTTGAGCACGCTTTCTTGGCTCATAGGGTGCTCCAGTTTTTGGGTTTACAAGGCAAGACCACACAACAAAAAATTTGCTAGCTAAAGTCCTTATGAAATAATTCTAGCCAACGTGAGTCAAATGTGGTCAGGAGTGCATGTGATGTGTAAGAGTCTTGCATGCATGCATGTTGCTAGGATACAAAAATGTCCCTTTCTTTCACTAGTATGGCAATATTTTTAAAATTTGTGTTAGTGGTTTAAGGATGATTTAATTTCAAGTACCAAGAGTGTTTTGGCTTGGATTTAGGCATCTTCATATGTATGGGAATGAGGGTGAACGAAATTTTTAAGCTAGGCTATAAGATGATCGTATAACATGAGTTAACACGAAAAGATTGTCGAGTTTCTAGGGTTCTGTTTGTCAAAAACGCGAAGAACGCAATTAAGAGATAAAATTCCTAAAAATTAAGTATCGGAAAGTGATTAAAAATCACAGAGACAATCAAGGAAATTTAAAATATCACATAAAATGGCCTAAATTATTTATAACCGATGTCGGAACGCGTCCGATGTCCGTTCCTTAGTTTTTACGCATTTAGTTCCTCGGTAAATGTCAAGTAAACGTAACGTTATAATATTTAAAGTAGATGACCGGAATGGGTCGGAAACACAAACCCGGGACATATTACGGGGTGTGACATCCTTTCCCCATTAGAAGAGATTTTCCTTAAAGCTTTAGACTTAGCTTGAGATGATGCGATACAGGTGTAGCGAACAGATGGGGTACTTCTTTTGGCAGTTGGTCTTCGGCGTTCCCAGGTATAACTCGGGACCTCTCTTGAATTCCAAAGACCGTCACGATGGAATGCGACTCTTGCTTTCAAACCGCTTGACTTCGGCGGTCCATAAATCCAAACCGTTCTTCAATGAAATTTAGCTTTTTCGTCAATGTGGATTTCTCCAATGGAATCGCGAGCGGTTCATCGATAAGCCTTCTTAAGGTTCAAGCGTGAAAGGTACTATGAACACGGCTTAAGATTTCTCTGGTAATTCTAAGTCGATAATGAACCGTCCAACCTTGGCGAGAAATTTTAAAAGATCCAATAAACAGGGGTTCACTTTCCCCGTTTGCCGAAACGTATTACTCCTTTGCAGGGCGATATAACTTTCAACATAACCTTATCCCAACCTGTAACTCTAATGGCCTTATCCCCAACTTGAAACTCTAATGGCTTACGTCTCTTATCAGCGTAGCTCCTTTGTCGATCATGTAAAGCTTGTAGACGTTGCTTGATTTGGATAATCTTCTCTGTTGTTTCACGAACAATTTCTGGGCCAGTAAGCTGAGCGTCTCCCACCTTAGCCCAACAGATAGGTGACCGAAACTTGCGACCATACAATGCCTCAAAAGGTGCAACTTTAATACTCGTATGATAGTTGTTGTTGTATGAGAACTCTATCAATGGTAGATGTCTGTCCCATCCCTTTTCGAAGTCCATCACACACGCTCGTAGCATATCTTCTAACATTTGGATGGTCCTCTCACTTTGACCATCTGTTTGTGGGTGGTAAGCCGTACTCATATCCAGTTGAGTACCTAGGGCTTCGTTCAACGATTTCCAGAAATGAGACGTAAACTTACTGTCTCGATCAGAAATAATCGAAACTGGCACTCCATGTCTCGAGACTACTTCCTTCAAGTATTGTCTCGTCAACTTCTCCATTGAGTTGGTTTCCTTCATTGGTAAGAAATGAGTAGATTTAGTGAGTCGATCTACTATAACCCAAATCGTATCTTGCCCACTTGCCGTCTTTAGCAACTTTGTTACAACGTCCATAGTTATATTCTCCCACTTCGATGGTTTTTGGTATTCTGCTTTAACCTTTGCACAAGTCATGCATTTACTGACATACGTGGCAATTTCTGCTTTCATGTTGGGCCACCAGTATAGCTTCTTCAAATCTTGGTACATCTTGTCCGATCCAGGGTGGATCGAATACTTTGACTTATGCGACTCGTGCATAATCAAAGCTCTCAAGTCACCAAAACAGGGTATCCAACTTCTATTCTTCAAACACAGCGTTCCGTCGGCACGTGGCTCCAGGTTCTTAATCATGCCACACAAATCTTCTGTTCCATAATTCTCTTCTTTTCTTGCCTCACCCTGATCATTCAAGATCTGCACAGGGAGGTTTAAACCAATTGTCATAACCAAGGCTCGAACTCGTAGTGGCTTAAGTCTACTCTTTCGGCTCAACGCATTAGCCACCACATTCTCCTTTCCTGGGTGATAACGTAACTCACAGTCGTAGTCACTTAACAGCTCTAACCATCTACGTTGTCTCATGTTCAACTCTTTCTGATCTAGAATATGTTGCAAACTCTTATGATCAGTGAACACAACGCACTTCGTGCCGTAAAGGTAATGTCTCCACATCTTGAGAGCGAACACCACAACTCCCAATTCCAAATCATGTGTCGTGTAGTTCTTGGGATGTATAAGCTATGACTTTCTCCTTCTGCATCAACACTGCGCCTAATCCCTTGTGAGAAGCATCACAATATACTACGAAGTTTTCACTTCCTTCGGGCAATGCCAAAATCGGTGCACTACACAACTTTTGCTTCAATGTCTGGAAAGCAGTTTCCTCCTTTTCACCCCAATTGAACTTTACACTTTTCTGAGTCAGCTTCGTCATAGGCTTGGCAATCTTGGAGAAACCTTCGATAAATCGTCGGTAGTAACCGGCAAGACCTAGAAATTGGCGAATTTCTGTTGGAGTCTTGGGTGATTCCCAATCCTTGATTGACTCAATCTTCGCAGGATCAACGTGAATGCCTTCACTATCGATCACGTGTCCAAGAAATTGTACCTTTGACAGCCAAAAGTCACACTTCGAGAACTTGGCGTATAATTCTTCCTTCTTGAGCAACTCCAAAATTAGTCTAAGATGTGCATCATGTTCTTCCTTGGTCTTCGAGTAGATCAAGATATCATCGATGAACACGATCACAAATTTATCTAAGTATGGTCGGCATACCCGGTTCATCAAGTCCATGAATACTGCTGGCGCGTTAGTCAACCCGAAAGGCATCACTTGGAACTCGTAGTGACCATAGCGGGTCCTAAACGTTCTTTACAGTAAGCTTGTTAAGTTCACGGTAGTCGATACACATCCGAAAAGAGCCGTCTTTCTTTTTAACAAACAAAACCGGAGCTCCCCAGGGTGAGGAACTTGGTCTTATAAATCCTTTGTCATAAAGTTTTTGTAGTTGAGTGGACAATTCTTCCATTTCTGACGGTGCTAATCTATACGAGGCTCGAGCTACAGGTGCAGCACCTGGGACCAAGTCGATTTGGAATTCAACTTGT